>JAVKPL010005302.1:0-238929 GCA_032173675.1 Gastrolobium villosum | reverse complement strand
ACCTTTCTGAATAGGTGTTTGGACATTAGAAGGAATCTCCTCTTCTTTTTCTGGCTCCTCCACCACCTTAAGCTTTTCTGGAGCTCCTACCACCTTACCACTTCTAGTTGTGATAAACATACAATCCTCCTTGGAATTTTTAAATGTGTTACTAGAGGAAGTGCCTGGATTTTTATCAGCAACTTGCTTAGCCAGCTGGCCAACTTGATTCTCTAAATTCCTGATAGAAGCATTCATGTTTTTAGTGGTGGCCCTAGTCTCTTCCATGAAGGCATTGGAGTGTTGGGCCATTTGTCCAACTAACCTTTCCAAATCAGAAGGCTCCTTAGCTTGGACTGGTGGAGGCTGCAAGTAGTTGTTGGAATTGTAATCCAGTCCCGTGCCTTGAGTTCTCCTCTGAAAATTGTTATTTGCAGAAGGGAAATCCAGATTCCTAGGAATGTTTCTTGGTGGAGATCTTTGCTCGTACCATACTCCATTCACTTGCACTTGTTGAGGAGAATCAGAAGATAACAAAGATGAGCATTCATTGGATTCATGCTCACCCTTGCAGTATTCACAAATCACATATGCAACTTGCATAGTGGAAAGTTGCATCTTGTCCAGCCTTGAGGTCAAATTTGCTAGCTGTTGTGCTAACAATTTATTTTCAGCTAGAACTGCATCATTGTTATCCAGGTGTAGAATCCCTCTCTTAGGCTTGGCTGTCAAACCTTCATTTTCATTGGCAGCCATTCTTTCTATTAACTCAAGAGTCTCATTTGCTCTCAAGGATTTGATGCTACCACCTGCTGCACCATTCAACACCATCCGCACTTCAGGTTTACACCCATTGAAAAAAATTCGGACCTGATCACCATTAGTCATGGGGTAATGAGGACATCTCCTCATTAGATCTTTAAAGCGGTTCCAGGCTGCACACATAGTTTCACCCTCAGCCTGAGTGAAATTGGTGATATCATTCACCATCTGGTTAAACCTCTCCATTGAAAAGAACTCAGCAAAGAATTTATTTGAAAGACTCTCCCATGATGGAATACTTCTTGCTGGTTGCCTTTCCAACCAATTTAAAGCTTTCCCCTTTAGAGCAAAGGGAAACAGTCTCAGCCTGACTGCATCATTGGACACCTGGGGGTGTTTAGTGGAGTCACAGATCATCAGAAATCTGTCAATGAACCTGTGAGGGTCCTCATCTGCCTCTCCACCAAACTGAGCTCGCTCTACCAATTGAATATTGGCAGATTTGAGCTCCCAATTGTTGCCCGTTTCTGGATGAATAATGCTTGAATTAGGTCTGTTGAATGCTGGTGTGAGGATTGTATCCATGAGTGGATTGTCCACTTCATCATTTTGCCCAGCCATTGTTTTTGCTTCTTCGAACAGAATTCCCAACTCGTTGAATGCAAGCTTTTTCCGAGCAAGTTTTCTGTTCCTCTTTTCTGCTCTAGTGATTTCCAAATTAAGTGGAAATTCTGGGAGAGTACCTCGCATACAACTTCAGAAAAGAGATTAGTAGCACTGTTCAAATAAAATTAAAATAAATAAAGAAAATAAAAATATTCACAAATATTCACAAATCCAATCCTAAAGATCAAGATTATATGATATCAGAAACGCTAATCCCCGGCAACGGCGCCAAAAACTTGATGCTCTCCGGCAAGTATACCGATCGCACAAGTAATAAAGTGATAAATACAGTTCGTCTCCACAGGGATTAGATCTAATATCAAGTAAAAATTTTCTCTTAAGGAATGGAAGTTTTCAAATAGGGTTTGTGTGACAAATATTGTCAAATTGAGTGAAATTAAAAATAAAGACTTGTTTTTGTGTTTTTTGAATTGAAAAAGAAAACAATACAATTGAAAATTGATTTTTAGAAAAATATGAGAAAAGTATTGTAGCCAGGGTTCATTCACCAAATGATCCCCGCTTTTTACTCCGGATTGATTTATAAAAATCATTTATATAATTACTCAGATAAATTATCATCTAAAAGATTTAATAGTTAACCCTCAATTCCTTGCAGGGTTAACCCTTTAATCCCATGAGAAACCCCAATTCCTTGCAATGTTTCTCATGAGATCAAGCAATGGGCGTGATAATTTAAGCATCTGCAATCGTATACACGTCTATTCCTAGCACGCATACAGATTGTTATCTTACCCCCTTTCGAGATCAAAACCCCAATATTCCTATCTAGGATTTTGATCCTCAGAATATCCCCAACTATCAGATCGATCAATTCTAATAAAGGGAATATAAAATTCGCACAGAGTAAAGATAAAGATAATTATATAAATTAAAAATCACAAATCAATCCTTCATGTCAAGGGTTCACATATGGATCGTGACCCTGACTACAATAAAAATGATCTAGCCGATCAACATCATGATCGCTGATCTAAAATTCAACATAAAATTAAAACAAAAGATAAAGAAATACTAGATGTAGATGAAGAACGAAGAACAACTCCAGTGCTCTTCTCCTCCAATCTCCAGATCTGTCCTTGAACCCTGTATCCGTGTTTTTTCCTTTTTTCAGATCTGCCAAGTCTGCTGACCTAATTCAGCAAATGTCACATTTATAATATTCTCTTCTCCTTCCAAAAATGTCCTCAGAAAAGACGGAGATCTGTTCCCGCAAACCCGCGCTGGTTGGCGCCGAATTGGGGCACGTTTACGCCACTTTCCTATTGGCGCTGGTTAGCGCCACTTTCACTATTCATTGGCGCTAACTAGCGCCACTTTCACTATTCATTGGCGCTGGTTGGCGCCACTTTTGCACACAAATGGCGCTAGTTAGCGCCACTTTCACTATTCATTGGCGCTAACTAGCGCCAACTTCCTTCCCTTTTAGGCGCTAGCTAGCGCCAGTGCACTGACTTACGGCGCTAGCTTGCGCCATTTCCTTTGTAATTTGGCGCTCCCTTGCGCCAATCTTCTGTGTTATTGCGCTGAGAAGCGCCACTTTCTTTCGTAAATGGCGCTAGGTTGCGCCAAGGTTCTGTCTTGTTGCGCTGAGGAGCGCCACTTTGTTGCTACCTCGCGCCACTTTGATGTCCTCGCTGCAAAGTTCGTAATCTGGTGCGGTTTTTGTGCCAATTTGGTGCTGACCCGCGCCATGCTTGGAACTCATAGTGTGCTATAACCGTGGAAAATTGCATTAACAGGTTTTTTTTTATAATTCTTCATTTATTTTCCCTGTAAAAATACAATTAAAAGGTGAATATTATTGACATTCAAAGAATCAATATAATTAGCAAATATGTATTTAATTTGCTCTCTTATGACTCAATTCTCGTCAATTTTATCACAGAAAAATCACACTTGCCAGAGGCACATCAAACCACAAAAACTTGATGCTCTCCGGCAAGTATACCGATCGCACAAGTAATAAAGTGATAAATACAGTTCATCTCCACAGGGATTAGATCTAATATCAAGTAAAAATTTTCCTTTAAGAATGGCGATTTCCAAAAGGGTTTTTGCGACAAATATTGTCAAATTGAGTGAAATTAAAAATAAAGACTTGTTTTTGTGTTTTTTTAAATTGAAAAAGAAAACAATACAATTGAAACTTGATTTGTAGAAAAAATATAAGAAAAGTATTGTAGCCAGGGTTCATTCACCAAATGATCCCCGCTTTTTACTCCGGATTGATTTATAAAAATCATTTATATAATCACTCAGATAAATTATCATCTAAAAGATTTAATAGTTAACCCTCAATTCCTTGCAGGGTTAACCCTTTAATCCCATGAGAAACCCCAATTCCTTGCAATGTTTCTCATGGGATCAAGCAATGGGCGTGATAATTTAAGCATCTGCAATCGTATACACGTCTATTCCTAGCACGCATACAAATTGTTATCTTACCCCCTTTCAAGATCAAAACCCCAATATTCCTATCTAGGATTTTGATCCTCAGAATACCCCTAACTATCAGATTGATCAATTCTAATAAGGAATATAAAATTCGCACAGAGTGAAGATAAAGATAATTATATAAATTAAAAATCACAAATCAATCCTTCATGTCAAGGGTTCACATATGGATCGTGACCCTGACTACAATAAAAATGATCTAGCCGATCAACATCATGATCGCTGATCTAAAATTCAACATAAAATTAAAACAAAAGATAAAGAAATACTAGATGTAGATGAAGAACGAAGAACAACTCCAGTGCTCTTCTCCTTCCAAAAATGCCCTCAGAAAAGACGGAGATCTGTTCCCGCAAACCCGCGCTGGTTGGCGCCGAATTGGGGCACGTTTACGCCACTTTCCTATTGGCGCTGGTTAGCGCCACTTTCACTATTCATTGGCGCTAACTAGCGCCACTTTCACTATTCATTGGCGCTGGTTGGCGCCACTTTTGCACACAAATGGCGCTAGTTAGCGCCACTTTCACTATTCATTGGCGCTAACTAGCGCCAACTTCCTTCCCTTTTAGGCGCTAGCTAGCGCCAGTGCACTGACTTACGGCGCTAGCTTGCGCCATTTCCTTTGTAATTTGGCGCTCCCTTGCGCCAATCTTCTGTGTTATTGCGCTGAGAAGCGCCACTTTCTTTCGTAAATGGCGCTAGGTTGCGCCAAGGTTCTGTCTTGTTGCGCTGAGGAGCGCCACTTTGTTGCTACCTCGCGCCACTTTGATGTCCTCGCTGCAAAGTTCGTAATCTGGTGCGGTTTTTGTGCCAATTTGGTGCTGACCCGCGCCATGCTTGGAACTCATAGTGTGCTATAACCGTGGAAAATTGCATTAACAAGTTTTTTTTTATAATTCTTCATTTATTTTCCCTGTAAAAATACAATTAAAAGGTGAATATTATTGACATTCAAAGAATCAATATAATTAGCAAATATGTATTTAATTTGCTCTCTTATGACTCAATTCTCGTCAATTTTATCACAGAAAAATCACACTTGCCAGAGGCACATCAAACCATTCCCAGATTTAAACGTTGCTGTCCCCAGCAATGTAAAAGACTTAATCCAGGAAATATTCACTTAATCTAACATAACAATCATAGTCACTCTCAGATTCAATATGTCATATATGCCTGACTCAATATCATGAACTTCTAATAATGCCATCAGCTTCTTAAATATATAATTCTACATTGATTATCCCTCACACAGATAAATAATGTTCACTCAACACTCAGTGTTTAAGGGTATCATGAGCACTCAATTACTCAAAGCTATAACACTACCATATGCTTGATTATATTCTACAAAATTCTTGAAATTGAAGAATCAAACACATGCATTAATTGATCAAAAGGACTTCACAGGTTGTAACTTTGGCTGGGGTAATAGGTAGGAAAATTTGGATAGTAGCTCAAACAACCAATAGATTGAAAACTGATATTATTTCATTTTTAACAATTTCAACTCAATTGTTTTGCTCCACTAACATTCCCACAGAATTCCGGGAATTCATTCCTTCCTGCCACCTTTTACTCTTTTCCTTTTTCTTGCTTTCTTTTCTTTTTCTCTTTTTTTTTTTTTTTTTTACTTGACCATTGTGGAGCTTACCTCACTTTCTTTACTTTATTTCCAACACTTTCAGTGATTCAATCTCAAACAAGGTAAGTTATATGGATATTGGCTAAGCCATTAATCAGGCCACAGGTCATTTTACAATAAATCAATTCAGGCTCAAAAGGGCTAGCAAGGGAAAATCTCATACAGGTGGGCTATTTTGGCCAAAAGCTAATAAGAACAAAATGCCTTTATCATATCAATCAATGCATGCATTACAGAGAAACAAATCAAGTTCTAGAGTATTACAACAGTGAGGCCTTTCAACAAAAATTTCAGTGTTTAGGCTCAAAACCTCACAGCTATGGTATCAATGTAGACTCAAGAAAATTGACTCCAGACATTATCAGAATTCACAATCTTAATTCAGACAACCGAGCAATCATGCAATCTAATTATGCCTATGCAATGTTATGTCAGAAAGTCATACAATATATTCCAAGAATTTAATCATGTACATTAAAAAGATGAGCACATTTAAACCTGGGATTTGTTCAAAACACACCATTTTTTTTTAATTTTTTTTTTATAGCACACAAAATAACTAAGAAAATTGAAAGAGTTAGAATATCTCCCCTGATAGAAGAATTGCAGTTCTAAGGTGCAAGCCAACCATTCCCAGATTTAGAGCATTGCTGTCCTCAGCAATAATTAAACCCCAAGAAGGAAGAAAATCCTGCACAATAGAACAAATAGTGGCATATAGAAGAAACTATAATGCACACATTAAAACATCAGAGAAAAATATACCAACACAAAATAACTTAAAAATACGAAACAGAAAAATAAACTAATATACAAGATCTCCATCAGCAAGGAGATAAGATCAGCCCTCCATGTCATCCCCCTCAGCAGTGTGGGATGACTCAGCAAATCCGCTTTTTACTCCGGATTGATTTATAAAAATCATTTATATAATCACTCAGATAAATTATCATCTAAAAGATTTAATAGTTAACCCTCAATTCCTTGCAGGGTTAACCCTTTAATCCCATGAGAAACCCCAATTCCTTGCAATGTTTCTCATGGGATCAAGCAATGGGCGTGATAATTTAAGCATCTGCAATCGTATACACGTCTATTCCTAGCACGCATACAAATTGTTATCTTACCCCCTTTCAAGATCAAAACCCCAATATTCCTATCTAGGATTTTGATCCTCAGAATACCCCCAACTATCAGATTGATCAATTCTAATAAAGGGAATATAAAATTCGCACAGAGTAAAGATAAAGATAATTATATAAATTAAAAATCACAAATCAATCCTTCATGTCAAGGGTTCACATATGGATCGTGACCCTGACTACAATAAAAATGATCTAGCCGATCAACATCATGATCGCTGATCTAAAATTCAACATAAAATTAAAACAAAAGATAAAGAAATACTAGATGTAGATGAAGAACGAAGAACAACTCCAGTGCTCTTCTCCTTCCAAAAATGCCCTCAGAAAAGACGGAGATCTGTTCCCGCAAACCCGCGCTGGTTGGCGCCGAATTGGGGCACGTTTACGCCACTTTCCTATTGGCGCTGGTTGGCGCCACTTTTGCACACAAATGGCGCTAGTTAGCGCCACTTTCACTATTCATTGGCGCTAACTAGCGCCAACTTCCTTCCCTTTTAGGCGCTAGCTAACGCCAGTGCACTGACTTACGGCGCTAGCTTGCACCATTTCCTTTGTAATTTGGCGCTCCCTTGCGCCAATCTTCTGTGTTATTGCGCTGAGAAGCGCCACTTTCTTTCGTAAATGGCGCTAGGTTGCGCCAAGGTTCTGTCTTGTTGCGCTGAGGAGCGCCACTTTGTTGCTACCTCGCGCCACTTTGATGTCCTCGCTGTAAAGTTCGTAATCTGGTGCGGTTTTTGTGCCAATTTGGTGCTGACCCGCGCCATGCTTGGAACTCATAGTGTGCTATAACCGTGGAAAATTGCATTAACAGGTTTTTTTTTATAATTCTTCATTTATTTTCCCTGTAAAAATACAATTAAAAGGTGAATATTATTGACATTCAAAGAATCAATATAATTAGCAAATATGTATTTAATTTGCTCTCTTATGACTCAATTCTCGTCAATTTTATCACAGAAAAATCACACTTGCCAGAGGCACATCACTGCCCCACCATTTAAGGTGAATACGAATCCTGACTGTGACTTGCAGTCATCCTTGTCACTCTGAAAGCTGGCATCAGTGAACCCTTTCACTGTTAACTCATTAACCCCACCATAGACCAGAAACGCATCCTTAGTTCTTCTTAAGTATTTAAGGATGGTTTTGACTGCGGTCCAGTGACCCTCTCCAGGGTCAGACTAGTATCTGCTCATAATGCTCAAAGCATATGAGACATCTGGTCTCGTACATATCATGGCATACATGATGGATCCAATAGCCGAAGCATATGGAATTCCACTCATGCGATCCTTCTCAGGCTGTGACTTAGGACACATAGCCCTTGATAGGTGTACCCCATGACTGACAGGAAGAAAACCCTTTTTTGACCCTTCCATGCTTAACCTCTTTAGCATCTTGTCAACATATGTGGATTGAGATAAACCCAGCAGCCTCTTGGATCTATCTCTATAGATCTTTATACCAAGTATAAAGGCCGCTTCTCCCAAATCCTTCATGGTGAAGTTTTCTGAAAGGCACTCTTACGTTATTTTTAATGTGGGGATGTCATTTCCTATAAGAAATATGTCATTTACATAAAGTACCAGGAAGACGACATTACTCCCACTAACCTTCCTGTAAACACAAGGTTCATCCTCGTTCTTGATAAAAATGTTACTCTTAACGACTTCATCAAAACGTATATTCCAACTGCTTGATGCTTGCTTTAGCCCATATATTGACCTTTGTAGTTTGCATACCATATGCTCCTGATCTTTGATTTCAAAGACTTCAAGTTGTGTCATGCACACTTCCTCCTTCAAGACCCCATTCAAGAAGGCGGTCTTGACATCCATTTGCCAAATTTCATAGTCGTGGTATGCTGCTATTGCAAGCATGATCCTAATAGATTTGATCATGGAAACTGGTGAGAAAGTCTCATCATAGTCAACTCCTTGTCTTTGAAGATACCCTTTCACCACCAACCTGGCTTTGTAGGTCTGATCGTTGCCATCTGCATCAGTCTTTCTTTTAAAGACCCATTTGTTACCGATAGGAACTATTCCTTGCGGTTTAGGAACCAAGGTCCATACCTTATTTTGATACATCGAATCCATTTCAGATTCCATGGCTTCAAGCCATCTAGAGGAGTCAACATCCTTGACCGCCTCTTCATAGTTACTTGGTTTATCATCCTCGACAGTTTGCTGATTCTCAATCATAAACCCCTACCTCTCAGGTGGATGGATGACCCTCATAGACCTATGGAGTTGTGTGTTTACTTCTCCATTGGAGAACGTCGCCTGCGGAGCAGATCCGGGTTCCTCAATCTGTTCTTGTGGTTCTTGAACTTCTTCAAGATTAATCTTACTTCCACTGCCTCCTTGAGAGATCAAATCCTTCTCAAGGGACTCAACGTTCCTTTGACACAAACAATTTGTGTTCATCCATGGAGTAGAAGTAGTATCTGTAACAGCCCGTTGTACACCGGTATTGTTAACATTGATTATGATATTAAGCGCAGTTACAATCACAGTGATTAGATTAATTAAATTACGGGCAAATTTTTCTTTGAACATATTCCTTTTCTTGCATAAACACTTTTTCCGTAATCAATTAAAACCACACTATAATTGTAAATGCCATTTGCGGAATCATACATTTTTCTAACATCATAGATCATTCTTTTTATTCAATTCATTTAAACTCACCATCTTACTCTTATCTTTTACCAAGTTGTAGTCCTTTACGTTGTCTACGCGTGGTTTCGAACCAGGTATCATTTGGAGTTCTACCCGTCAAGTTAAGCCCCTTTCTTTTAGTCTAGAAAAACTGAATTTTCGAAATTTACACTGTGGTAATCGATTACCAGTGGGTGGTAATCGATTACCACCTGTCAAAATGAGGCAGTAGCCAAAATTCTTCATCCTCTGTTCTGGTAATCGATTACCAACCTTGGGTAATCGATTACCTCACATGGTAATCGATTACCAAAGGCCAGTAATCGATTACCAGTGCAGACAGTAGCCAATTTGTCGTCCCCTGTTGCATGGTAATCGATTACCATGCCTTGGGTAATCGATTACTATGCAGCAAAATGACAGATTACAGCATTTTAAACCCCAAAAAGGGTGTGTAACCCATCCCTAACCCCTTGGTACTCCACATAACACATAATCATGTCCTAATGTAGGCTCTAGGCCCTTCCATCATGCATTTTCCTTAGATTAAACATCATTTACAACATCCTCAAAATAATGGCCATTTACATGCAATTATGGACCATTTTTACAACATTACTCATCAAGACTTCAAGGCTATGAATGTGGCAATGGTCAAGTCCCATGCTCACTCAAAATATACAGTTATCCAAGCCATGAATAATAAAACATAAACAAGACTTAGCATATGACCATGAACACTAACAAAAGCATGGAAATGACATCATGCAATATGTTCATGACCTAAGTCTCAAAATACTAATGGTATGCTATGTGCACTCCATAAACTCCTCCAAAAAGGTCATGCAATCCAATGCACCGCATGACAATCCAACGTCCACTATACGGGCTTCTTGCCCGAAGCTCCTCCTGGCTCATAGTGACCTGAAATGTGGTCCCCCAAACACGGGGTGAGATATACGGATATATCTCAGTAAACCAATGGAGCTAGAGGCTCTCTCCACTCCATGGCTCACTAAAATGTATCAAAACGACATAATATGGCATGCAAGTAAGACAATATCACCATCCACCTGGAGACACCCAAGAACATCCACTCATGGATTCATGTTCAAGGACTCCATCATATAACTCCCGAGACCGTCCTGGCGCCTCTCCTATGGTTGAGAAGACTCCATGGAAATACCCAACCGGAACTCCTCATGAGCCCTATCCGGCGGACGTCCCACGTTTGGATCATCCTGGCGCCGCTCCCAGAGTCGACTCCACGGCAATACCCGACTGGCATTCTCACAAGGATGAATCCAGCGGATGTCCAAACTCCACTCGTCAACTGGCCAGTGACCACACAATTTTCACACAATACAAGCAATATGCATACAAGCACACAAACACATCATGTCATAACCACATAATCCAACCACAACCTTCCTCTAGGTGTGGTGGAGCTCACTAGGGATTAAACCCAAGTTCCAAGAGTTTACCTTAATACTTAGCAGTCCGTTCCAAACGTATGCTCCAATTCAACTTTTCACAATTCCAACCGTGTGAGGCACCCTACAACAATTATTAAATTCAAATTACACCAAAACTCATTTTTCATGAAAATTCCTCAAATTCCTCTAAGTTAAAAACCTATATTTTTCACCAAAAATTAACATAGCATTTCTAGCTTACAAACATGATTCTAAGGCCTTTTCATCTAATAGCATTTTTCCATTTGGGCTCTCTATCATCACACATCTAAAATCAAAGCTTTGAACACAAATTCATAGATCTAAGAAATCAACTATCAAAAGACCACAAATATACTTACAATGTGTAGTATGATCACCACCAAGGCTTCACTAAACTATTTGAAGATCAAAACTCCAAGAAATCTCCAAAAACACTAATGGGTCGAATCTGAGTTGCTCAAAAACGCGGCCAAAGAGATGGATTCAAGGCTTCTAAGTGCTACCAATGGCTTTGGAAGGTTGTTTACGATAGATTTCAACACCAAAATCAAGCGATTCGGTGGAGAAACGAAGAAATGGGAAGAATGGAGAAAATGGTGACTTTGGCTTCTTTCCCTCACTGTGTGTGCGCGAGAAGTGAAGAAGAAAGGAAGGAAGGAAGGAAAGAAAAGGAGGTGGGGCCAAGTGACTTCGGTCACACGGGTCCCACACGCGATCTAACTTTAACTCCGATAAAATTTCCGATCACAAATCCTTAATCTAAATATTTTGCCAGTCCATGACATATTTTTATTTCTCCAAAATATTGATAAAAATTTCACACCTATCGGTACACTCACACCTCACTATTTTAACACTAAAAATTCACTATTCATCAATTTTTCCCAAATTTGCCTATTCACTCAATTTTTCGCCCTGATTCCATTTTCAGCATTATCTTTGTCATTTGAAATCTCTAACTCAGTATTTAAGCCTCATAACACACGGTTGGCGAATTACCATTTTGCCCTTTTTGCCCTTTTTGGCCATAATCCTTGGATTTTCACTAATCCACCAACTTTCAATTCACAATATAATATTAAAATGCACATTTAAATACTTGAGGTGTTATATTCACCCCACCTTTTTGAAATTTTGTCCGCAAAATTAAATCATACCTGCTCACTAACTCAGGATACAGCCGGAGAATCTCGTCCTCCCGCTCCCAAGTAGCCTCCTCAGGTGTGCGGCCTTCCCACTGAATCTTCAGCATGGGAATCACTTTACTTCTTAGTCTCTTTTCACTGCGGTCCAATACAGCAATAAGACCAATGGGAGTCTTCAAGTTCTCCCTGATTTCAATATTATCCGGCATCACAACATGTGACTCATCCGGAACATAACGTCGCAACTGCGACACATGAAAAACATCATGTAAATTAGACAACTGTGGGGGTAAGGCAAGCTGATAGGCCACCAATCCTACTCTTTTCATAATCTGATACGGCCCAATAAACCGTGGACTCAGCTTCCTCACACCCAACGCACGGCTAACACCTGTGACCGGCGACAAACGTACAAAAACATGGTCACCTTCCTCAAATTCCAGCGGTCTATGCTTATTATCATAATAGCTCTTCTGCCGATTCTGTGCCTGTTTCAATTTTTCTCTGATCATTTCAATTTGCACTGTCGTTTCCTGCACAAAATCCGGACCAAATCTTTCTTTGTCGCCTACCTCAGTCCAACAAGTGGGCGTACGACACCTCCTGCCATACAAAACCTCATACGGTGCCATACCCAGACTGGAATGAAAACTGTTGTTATAAGAAAACTCCACCAGTGGTAAGTACCTATCCCAGGCATTACCCTGTTCCAGTGTGCAAGCTCTCAGCATATCCTCAAGTGTCTGTATGGTCCTCTCAGTCTGACCATCAGTCTGCGGGTGATAAGCAGTGCTCAGTCGAAGCTGAGTGCCAAAAGCCTGCTGCAAGGCTCCCCAAAATCGTGAAGTAAACTTCGGGTCCCGATCGCTAACAATGCTAATCGGTATCCCATGGAGTCTAACAATCTCCTTTACATAAAGTGTAGCCAACTTCTCTGTGGTGTAATCCACTCGCACTGGTAGAAAATGTGCAGACTTCGTAAGTCGGTCCACAATAACCCAAATCGAATCATAACCAGCTTGAGTTCGCGGCAATCCCACAACAAAATCCATTGAAATACTCTCCCATTTCCATTCAGGTATATCCAGCGGCTGAAGGAATCCAGCAGGTTTCTGATGCTCTATTTTCACTTTCTGACAAACCAAGCACTTGGACACGTACTCGGCAACATCCCTTTTCATCCCAGGCCACCAGAACTTAACTTTCAAATCTTGGTACATCTTTGTGGCACCTGGGTGGATAGCGTATTGACCCTTATGGGCCTCAGTCATAACTTCCTCTGCAAGTTCCTTGGGCACAACAATCCTGCCCTGATATAACAAAAGTCCCTGTTCATTAACAGATATGCCACTCTGGCCTTTCAAATACTTTATACTTTCATTACGAATCTGAGTCTCTTTAATTTTCTCGTGCAGCTCGTTCTCAACACGAGTCAACTCCATATCACACATTCTTCCTGCAAAGAAATCCGTTATTTTCATGTCACGGAATTGCTCAATCACTTCATTGTCCCACATCATCATATGAGATAAATTAACAGACTTCCTACTCAATGCATCTGCCACAACATTGGCCTTTCCCGGGTGGTATTTCAGCTCAAAGTCATAGTCTTTCAAGAATTCAACCCATCTACGCTGCCTCATATTCAGCTCCTTCTGATCAAACAAGTATTTCAAGCTTTTATGGTCGCTGAACACAGCAAATTTCATCCCATACAGAAAATGCCTCCAAATTTTCAAGGCAAACACAATAGCAGCCAGTTCCAAGTCGTGCGTCGGATAATTTTCTTCATGTGGCCTTAACTGCCTAGACGCATATGCAATCACTTTTCCTTCCTGCATCAGCACGCTCCCTAAACCTTTCTTAGAAGCATCACAATATAGCACAAACTCACCCTCCGGATCAGGTAGAGTCAACACCGGAGCAGTAGTCAATTTCTCTTTAAGTAGCAGAAAACAGTCCTCACATTCCTGGGTCCACACAAAAGGAGTATCCTTTCGTGTCAATCGAGTCAACGGTAGAACCATTGCAGAAAATCCCTGTATAAATCGGCGATAATGGCCAGCAAGCCCCAGAAAACTTCTAATCTCAGTAACAGTCTTAGGTCGTTCCCAGTCACTCACCGCTTCAATCTTGCTTGGATCCACTGCAACACCACTTGCAGAAATAACATGACCCAAGAATTGCACCTCAGATAACCAGAATTCACACTTAGACGGTTTAGCATATAACTTCTTATCTTTTAACACCTGCAACACAGTCCTCAAATGGTCGACGTGCTCCTCCTTACTCTTAGAGTAGATCAAAATGTCATCAATAAAAACAATTACAAACTGGTCCAAAAACGGTTTGAAAATGCGGTTCATATAGTCCATGAACACCGCCGGGGCATTAGTAAGCCCGAAAGGAATCACTTGATATTCAAAATGTCCATATCTGGATCGGAAAGCTGTTTTAGGTACATCCTCCGGTTTAATCCGAATCTGGTGATATCCGGACCGAAGATCAATCTTTGAAAATACACAGGCACCCCTCAACTGATCTAATAAATCATCAATACGCGGTAATGGGTACCGGTTCTTAATAGTCACTTTATTCAGCTGTCGGTAGTCAGTGCACAATCTCATGCTACCATCCTTTTTCTTTACAAATATCACCGGTGCTCCCCACGGGGACACACTCGGCCTAATAAAATTTTTCGCAGATAGTTCTTCAATGTGTTTCTTCAGCTCAGCCAACTCAAGTGGCGACATCCGGTATGGAGCCAAAGAGATCGGCCCCACACCAGGCAATAAATCAATCGAGAATTCAATCTCTCTCTCAGGTGGGAATTCCGGTATCTCATCCGGAAATACGTCCTCAAACTCATTAACAACTGGTATAGCAGAAATCTCTTCCTTTTTATCACCTACCAATCCGCCCAACAGAACATAACCCAAATCTCCAGCCTTCAAGGCTTTCACAGTTTGACTTACAGACAAATATAAAGACGGACAAACAGACGGCCTCTCGTGAGATAGCAACAACCTCTTCCCGCAACAATCAATCATTGCGCAGTTCCTAGACAACCAATCCATCCCCAAAATCAAATTGACAGAGGCCAGGGGTAAGATAATTAAATCAATGGTGTAACCCCTGCCTAAATAAGTGAACTTTACATCTTCACAAATCCAAGACGATTCACTAACCTCTCCTGTAGCAGTAGTAATACGCATCGGAGGAACCATCCGTGTTACCTTTAAGTCCAACGCCTTAGCCACATAGTCCGCCACAAATGAATGTGTCGCTCCCGAATCAAACAACACAGATAAATCAACATTAGAGAGAAAAATTATACCTTTAACCAAATTCGGAGCCTTTTCAGTACGTTGAGCATTAGTAGTATAAACTCGTCCCACAGTAGGAACAACAGCAATAGGAGCAGCAGTAGTAGTAGTAGCTGGCGGCAAGGCCTGCAGATTCGCAGCCTGCCCCGAAGAAGATGTACAATTTCTAGCAAAGTGGCCACTCTGACCACATCTAAAACAGTTCGACGTACCAGCACCACATACACCTCTGTGGTATTTCCCACACTTCCCACATTGTGGGGTAAAATATCTGTTCGAAGCACCACCACCACCAGTATTTCCACCCCTCTTGAACTGACCAGGAGGCTGCCTTACATGCAACCCCCTACCTCTATTATTATTATTAAAACCTCCTCTGTTAGTATTACCAGAAGGACCAGGTGTCCTCTTAACATCTAGCTCTTTTGCCGAATCAGATTTCGGATACCTCCCATAAACAGTCTCGACCCTCTTACATTGGGTCACCAAATCAGCAAAGTTTCTCACCGCAGTATTAGACATCCTCTTAGCAATCTTCTCACTCAGCCCTCTTTGAAATTTAGCTGACAAGAATTCCGGAGTAGGTAGAGTACCTCCATAATTAGCAAACTTCACAAGCTCATTAAATTTCGCCACATAGGCATCCACAGTCATAACTCCCTGTACCAAATTATCAAATTCTCCTTGCTTTGCCTCCCGAACATCGCGGGGAAAATATTCTTCATGAAATAATCCTTCAAACATAGCCCAAGTAAGAACCTCACCCTGAATAACAAATGGGCGAGACACGTTGTCCCACCACTCCTGGGCATCACCCTCCAGCATATAGACCGAATACAATAACTTCTGCGGATCTTGGCATCTCATAACTTGAAAAATCTTATCCATACCCCTCAACCAAGCAGTGACCTCCTTTGGGTCCCTTGACCCCAGAAATTCGGGTGGCTTATGTTTCCTAAAAGATATGAGCCTACGCTCATCATCAGCATTATCAAGCACCTGCCCAGCAGCCCCAGTGGATTGGGAAACAGATGACGGATCAGGAACATAACTAGGGTCAGTAGTAGTGTGATGACTAGCCTCACCAGTGTGGTGACTAGCTCCACTCTCCCCCTGTTGAGGAGTAACAGATGGCGTCGGTGTAGGAGTCACCGTAGCCGTATGTGGAGGTGTGTTCTCCCTCCTAGGGCGACCTCTATCCGCCCTCATCTCAGCCATAAAGGCCTGCATCATATCCTGATTAGCTTTCATCAGGTTCTCAGTCATATTTCTATTTGCAGCCGTTTCCGCCTGCAGAGCATTCAGTGCTGCAGTGACCGGATCCGGTGGCAAAGGACCTGCACCACGTGCCCCACGGCGACCTCGTGCCCTACTCATGATATCTGTACATGTAACACAAAGGAATGAGTTGATCAGACCCACACTGAGGAATCACATATACATTAATCATAAATAGTTCACAGATAGCTATGACACACAAGATACATCATACACAACAATCAGAGTTCCCTAAACAAAACTGCTCTGATACCATAAAATGTAACAGCCCGTTGTACACCGGTATTGTTAACATTGATTATGATATTAAGCGCAGTTACAATCACAGTGATTAGATTAATTAAATTACGGGCAAATTTTTCTTTGAACATATTCCTTTTCTTGCATAAACACTTTTTCCGTAATCAATTAAAACCACACTATAATTGTAAATGCCATTTGCGGAATCATACATTTTTCTAACATCATAGATCATTCTTTTTATTCAATTCATTTAAACTCACCATCTTACTCTTATCTTTTACCAAGTTGTAGTCCTTTACGTTGTCTACGCGTGGTTTCGAACCACGTATCATTTGGAGTTCTACCCGTCAAGTTAAGCCCCTTTCTTTTAGTCTAGAAAAACTGAATTTTCGAAATTTACACTGTGGTAATCGATTACCAGTGGGTGGTAATCGATTACCACCTGTCAAAATGAGGCAGTAGCCAAAATTCTTCATCCTCTGTTCTGGTAATCGATTACCAACCTTGGGTAATCGATTACCTCACATGGTAATCGATTACCAAAGGCCAGTAATCGATTACCAGTGCAGACAGTAGCCAATTTGTCGTCCCCTGTTGCATGGTAATCGATTACCATGCCTTGGGTAATCGATTACTATGCAGCAAAATGACAGATTACAGCATTTTAAACCCCAAAAAGGGTGTGTAACCCATCCCTAACCCCTTGGTACTCCTCATAACACATAATCATGTCCTAATGTAGGCTCTAGGCCCTTCCATCATGCATTTTCCTTAGATTAAACATCATTTACAACATCCTCAAAATAATGGCCATTTACATGCAATTATGGACCATTTTTACAACATTACTCATCAAGACTTCAAGGCTATGAATGTGGCAATGGACAAGTCCCATGCTCACTCAAAATATACAGTTATCCAAGCCATGAATAATAAAACATAAACAAGACTTAGCATATGACCATGAACACTAACAAAAGCATGGAAATGACATCATGCAATATGTTCATGACCTAAGTCTCAAAATACTAATGGTATGCTATGTGCACTCCATAAACTCCTCCAAAAAGGTCATGCAAT
This sequence comes from Gastrolobium villosum, assembly GCA_032173675.1. Taxonomy (NCBI): domain Eukaryota; kingdom Viridiplantae; phylum Streptophyta; class Magnoliopsida; order Fabales; family Fabaceae; genus Gastrolobium; species Gastrolobium villosum. The sequence goes on along the minus strand of JAVKPL010005302.1, from coordinate 221,062 downwards.
CCAATGCACCGCATGCCAATCCAACGTCCACTATACGGGCTTCTTGCCCGAAGCTCCTCCTGGCTCATAGTGACCTGAAATGTGGTCCCCCAAACACGGGGTGAGATATACGGATATATCTCAGTAAACCAATGGAGCTAGAGGCTCTCTCCACTCCATGGCTCACTAAAATGTATCAAAACGACATAATATGGCATGCAAGTAAGACAATATCACCATCCACCTGGAGACACCCAAGAACATCCACTCATGGATTCATGTTCAAGGACTCCATCATATAACTCCCGAGACCGTCCTGGCGCCTCTCCCATGGTTGAGAAGACTCCATGGCAATACCCAACCGGAACTCCTCATGAGCCCTATCCGGCGGACGTCCCACGTTTGGATCATCCTGGCGCCGCTCCCAGAGTCGACTCCACGGCAATACCCGACTGGCATTCTCACAAGGATGAATCCGGCGGATGTCCAAACTCCACTCGTCAACTGGCCAGTGACCACACAATTTTCACACAATACAAGCAATATGCATACAAGCACACAAACACATCATGTCATAACCACATAATCCAACCACAACCTTCCTCTAGGTGTGGTGGAGCTCACTAGGGATTAAACCCAAGTTCCAAGAGTTTACCTTAATACTTAGCAGTCCGTTCCAAACGTATGCTCCAATTCAACTTTTCACAATTCCAACCGTGTGAGGCACCCTACAACAATCATCAAATCCAAATTACACCAAAACTCATTTTTCATGAAAATTCCTCAAATTCCTCTAAGTTAAAAACCTATATTTTTCACCAAAAATTAACATAGCATTTCTAGCTTACAAACATGATTCTAAGGCCTTTTCATCTAATAGCATTTTTCCATTTGGGCTCTCTATCATCACACATCTAAAATCAAAGCTTTGAACACAAATTCATAGATCTAAGAAATCAACTATCAAAAGACCACAAATATACTTACAATGTGTAGTATGATCACCACCAAGGCTTCACTAAACCATTTGAAGATCAAAACTCCAAGAAATCTCCAAAAACACTAATGGGTCGAATCTGAGTTGCTCAAAAACGCGGCCAAAGAGATGGATTCAAGGCTTCTAAGTGCTACCAATGGCTTTGGAAGGTTGTTTACGATAGATTTCAACACCAAAATCAAGCGATTCAGTGGAGAAACGAAGAAATGGGAAGAATGGAGAAAATGGTGACTTTGGCTTCTTTCCCTCACTGTGTGTGCGCGAGAAGTGAAGAAGAAAGGAAGGAAGGAAGGAAAGAAAAGGAGGTGGGGCCAAGTGACTTCGGTCACACGGGTCCCACACGCGATCTAACTTTAACTCCGATAAAATTTCCGATCACAAATCCTTAATCTAAATATTTTGCCAGTTCATGACATATTTTTATTTCTCCAAAATATTGATAAAAATTTCACACCTGTCGGTACACTCACACCTCAGTATTTTAACACTAAAAATTCACTATTCATCAATTTTTCCCAAATTTGCCTATTCACTCAATTTTTCGCCCTGATTCCATTTTCAGCATTATCTTTGTCATTTGAAATCTCTAACTCAGTATTTAAGCCTCATAACACACGGTTGGCGAATTACCATTTTGCCCTTTTTGCCCTTTTTGGCCATAATCCTTGGATTTTCACTAATCCACCAACTTTCAATTCACAATATAATATTAAAATGCACATTTAAATACTTGAGGTGTTATAGTATCCCTTAGTACCTTTGGGATACCCCACAAATAGACATTTAGTACTCTTAGCACTAAGTTTGTCTGATGTCAATGCTTTGACATAAGCTGGCGATCCCCATACCCTAAGGTAACTCAGGTTGGGTCTCTTACCACTCCATATCTCATATGGTGTGGTCTAAACAGATTTAGACGGTACCCTATTTAGAAGGTATGCCGCTGTGTCTAAGGCATATCCCCAAAATGATTTTGGAAGTTGAGTCTCACTCATCATAGACCTAACCATGTCTAACAAGGTCCTGTTTCTCCTTTCGGAGACACCGTTTTGATGTGGTGTGTAAGGAGCGGTAATTTGTGAGAGAATTCCATTTTCTCTCAGATAATCCTGAAACTCATGGCTCAAATATTCACCACCACGATCTGATCATAATGTCTTAATCATTTTGCCACGCTGTTTCTCTACTTCATTCCTAAACTCCTTGAACTTTTCAAAGGCTTCAGATTTATATCTCATTAGGTATACATACCCAAATCTTAATTTGTCATCTGTAAAGGTAATGAAATAGGAGTATCCACCTCTAGCCTCAATAGACATCGGGCCATATACATCAGTATCCACCTCTAGCCTCAATAGACAACGGCCCGTGTTAACCCAGATTGTTAACATACTATCGTATTAAGCCACGCTTAATTAAAATGCGGAATAACTTTTTCTTTAATTCAATTATGACGTCATTAAACTTAACCAACTTGATTACTTAATCAATTTCATAAAATACTGTCTGTATGTAAATTGCAAGACAACTAACTGAATACCTCGTACATAAATATAATGTGAGTATCTAAAGCCACAGAACTACAACACGTAGCCTGGGTCAAAATCCTGATACTTTAATTACAACATCAAATTAAAGGACAGAAGTCAAACCATGTGGCATGGACAAACCCCATGCTCACCAAATAAGGCAACCATGCCCAATAACAGTCTCAACATAATAACTCAAACAAAGCGGAAAACATAACAGCAGTCAATCCAGCAGGACAGCATATCATAATATCAACTCAGCTCTGGCCTCCTGCCACCTGAGCCCTCAACCTTACCTGATCCTGAAATAAGCGTCCCCAAACGTGGGGTGAGATCTCTAACAAGAAATCTCAGTAAGACAAGGGGTCCTCAAGGAGTTTCCACCCCAAGCTCACTTACATGTGTAATATAAGTTCCAAAAACAGTATTTACAATATAAGTTCCAAAACTATGCGATGCAGCAATTAATCATGCCATGTGTGCTTAACAAATCTACTGGCCAGAGAAATGTAGGAATACGTCTATACCTACATGAGTACAAGGAACACCGCTTGCACCTCACCCACAGCCTCACCATCTTGTATGTACCACATACTCAGGCTTACCGTATAGGTGGACACCACATGCATATCATAAAAGCACATTGCATATAATAGCTCAACAGCATTTCCAAAACATCAAAGTATGTAACACAGCATGCATAAGCCACATCCCCATGGGACATGGTGGAACCACAAAATGGCTAAACCGAGGACACGAAAGCTTACCTTGCAAGCTAGCTATCCAAGCCAAGAGTCCAACCACTCTTACGTCCAAAAACAGCAGTATCACAATCTGATATGGACCAATAATACATTAATATTTATGCGTCACAAGCATACAACTTAAAGACTACGCCTTTCCTTTTTCGTTTTACGTCTTAAGGCTTCCAACAAAGCCATAAGCCCTTAATCATATGATTATGACTTAATTAAGTATTTACAGAAGTTCAACTTCCTTCAACTAGGGTCCACAAACCCCCAATAGCTTACTGTTTACACAGCATAGCTACTGTCTGCGCAAACCCAGGATATCCGGATATCAGAAGGGACATATCCGGATATGTCATATCCGGATATCACACTGGTCATATCCGGATATACAATATCCGGATACCCAGATCCCATATCCGGATATCAATATCCGGATACCATATCCGGATATCGATATCCGGATATCTGTTCGACAAATATCCGGATATCTCACGACAGAATGCAGTTTCTGCATTTCGTGGATATCCAGTCCAAAGATCCCACTTTTAACACATGTACACGTTAAAGGATCCATTTTTAAGCATATACAAGTTCCCTTAGGTGTTGGTTACTTCATTTTAACCTTTTACATGCCAAGACATCAACTTTAAGCATTAAAACTTAAGATCAAAGGTGTAGGAAACTTACCCCAAGCTTTAAGCAGCCAACAATGGTGCTCTTGGAGCTCACAAGTCAGCTCCAATATACAGACTTTAGGGAGGACGAAAATGGAGCAACAAGGTGAGTTCTTTCTTCACCAAGGAAGCTACTTGAAGCTCCAACACTCACACAACACCAACTCAGCCTCACCCCTCAACAAAGCAGCCTTCCCAACTCAGAATGAGACCAACAATGTAGTCTCAAGGCTCACTCCCACTCTCACCAAGTGTTTAAAGTGATGGAACAAGCATGAAAGGTGATAATCTAAGCCAAAGGAAGAAGAAGGAGGAAAGGGAAGCACAAAGGGTGGAGGTGCAGCAAAGGGAGCTCAAAACCAGCACCAAACTCACGTAGGAGGCCAATATGGCCTAGGGTTTTGTGCAAAGTTAGTATTTATAGAGGTTTAAGCCATGACGCGCAGTATTAGCCTTAATAGCAAAGTAAAAGATCTTGATCCCAAACTTTGGAATCTAGACCTACACATTTTTCTAAGATTTGTCATATTTTTATTTTATTTTTCGGAGCACCTTTCCGGTACGCGCTTTTCCATAGCCAGTATCAGTTCTGGCATCAGATTACGTTATTTTGACTTGAAACTTGTTTTACAAGTCCTACATAATATTCTAGTAATTATCATGCATTCGTTATAATTTTCCGGGATACTTTTCCGGTACGCATTTATACCGGGTAGCAGAACCGGTATCTGCGCTTTTCTTCCGAAAAGCGACTTTCAGCATTCTTACCCACTAATTGTAATTATTAAAGCCTCATAATAATTATTAGGGTCAATTATGGAATCATTTTCTAATTATCATCATTAATTTACTAATTACCTTAATTAGCGGTGCGGGTTTTTACATTCACCCCACCTTTTTAAGGATTTTGTCCTCAAAATCAGAAACATATCTGTCTCGAAAGTCGGGATACTGTCGGAGAAGCTCATCCTCTCGCTCCCACGTGCACTCCTCGGGACTACGCCCAGTCCGCTGCACCTTGACCATCGGAATGATTTTGCTTCTGAGCTGTTTCTCGCCTCGATCGAGGATCTTGAGTGGTCCGACGGGAGTCTTTAGGTTCTCCCGAACCTCCACATCATCCGGCTGCACCACGTGCGAAGGGTCTGCTATGTACTTCCGAAGCTGAGACACGTGAAACACGTCGTGGATGTTGGCTAGGTTCGGAGGTAAGGCAAGTCGATAGGCAACAGGTCCTACTCTACCAAGGATCTGGTAGGGCCCAATGAATCGCGGGCTCAACTTCCTCACTCCGAGTGCCCGTCCAACACCGGTGATAGGTGAAAGTTTCACAAACACGTGCTCACCCTCACTGAACTCCAGTGGTCGATGCTTGACATCATAGTAGCTTTTCTGGCGATTCTGCGCCTGCTTCAACTTTTCCCTGATCATCTGGATCTGCTGGGTAGTATCTTGGACAAAGTCCAAGCCAAATAGCTCTTTATCTCCAACCTCAGACCAGCAGGTAGGAGTCCGACACCTCCTACCATACAGCGCCTCGTAGGGTGCCATGCCCAGACTAGCATGAAAACTGTTGTTGTACGAGAATTCTACCAACGGAAGGTACCTATCCCATGCAGAACCCTGCTCCAACGTGCAAGCTCTCAACATGTCCTCCAATGTCTGGATGGTCCGCTCAGTCCGTCCGTCAGTCTGAGGGTGATAGGCGGTACTCAATCTCAACTGCGTACCAAAAGCCTCCTGCAGCGCCTCCCAGAACCGAGACGTGAACTTCGGGTCCCTATCACTGATGATACTCTCGGGCACCCCGTGAAGCCTCACAATCTCGCGGACATATAGCTTGGCCAACTGCTCTGTAGTGAAGCTCACCTTCACTGGAAGAAAATGGGCAGACTTGGTCAATCTGTCCACTATAACCCAGATAGAGTCACAACCAGCCTGAGTTTTAGGCAATCCCACCACGAAGTCCATGAAAATACTCTCCCACTTCCACTGTGGAATCTCCAGAGGTTGAAGTTTACCAGACGGTTTCTGGTGCTCAATTTTCACCTTCTGACAAATAAGGCATTTGGACACGTAGACCGCTATGTCCTTCTTCATGCCCGGTCACCAAAAATTTCTCTTTAAGTCCTCGAACATTTTTGTAGCACCAGGGTGAATAGTAAACCGGCCCTTATGAGCCTCTGCCATAACCTCTTCGGTCAATGGCCCTCGAGGGATAACAATCCTCTTCTGGAACAACAGCAATCCATCCTCGTTCCAAGACACACCGTCCTGGTTCTTCACATAATCAAGGCACTCTCTCTGCACTTGCGCCTCTTTAATCTTTTCCATCAGCTCATTAATCACCTCTGCTGTTTCCATTTCGAGCAGTGCACCCCCAAACAAGGAGTTCACTCTCAAGTCTCTGAACTTTTCGATTACCTCATAGTCGCTCATCATCAAGCTGGATAAGCTCACGGATTTCCGACTCAAAGCATCGGCTACCACATTGGCCTTGCCAGGGTGATACCTCAACTCAAAGTCGTAGTCCTTCAAGAACTCCATCCATCTGCGCTGTCTCATGTTCAACTCCTTCTGGTCAAACGGATACTTCAGGCTCTTGTGATCACTGAATACAGCAAACTTCATGCCAAACAGGTAATGCCTCCAAATCTTGAAAGCAAAAACATTGGCTGCCAACTCCAAGTCGTGAGTCGGGTAGTTTTCCTCATGAGGTTTCAACTGTCTTGAAGCGTAAGCAACCGCTTTCCCTTTCTGCATCAGCACACAACCTAGTCCTTTACCAGAGGCATCGCAGTATAACTCAAACTATTCCGCAGGATCAGGAAGGACTAACACAGGAGCAGTGGTCAGTCTCTCCTTCAACTCCTGGAAACACTCCTCACACTCATGTGTCCACACGAATGGAGTCTCCTTTCGGGTAAGGCGAGTCATCGGTAGCACCATCTTGGAGAATCCTTCTATGAACCTCCTGTAGTACCCTGCCAAACCCAAGAAGCTTCTCACTTCTGTAGCCGTCTTGGGCCTCTCCCAATCCATCACGGCCTCAATCTTGTTAGGATCAACTGCAACTCCATCAGCGGAAATCACATGACCCAAAAATTTCACCGCCTTGAGCCAAAACTCGCATTTCGACGGCTTAGCGTATAGCTTTTTCTCTTTCAACACTTGCAACACAATCTTCAAGTGCTCAGTATGCTCCTCCTCCGTCTTGGAGTAAATCAAGATGTCGTCGATGAAAACGATCACAAACTGATCCAGGTACGGCTGGAAGATCCTGTTCATGTAGTCCATGAACACTGCGGGCGCATTTGTGAGTCCAAATGGAATCACCAAGTACTCATAATGCCCGTACCTCGAGCGAAACGCTGTTTTTGGGACATCCTCCGGCTTTACCCGTATCTGGTGGTAACCGGACCGGAGGTCTATCTTGGAATACCCGCAAGCACCCCTGAGCTGATCCAGCAAATCATCAATGCGTGGAAGAGGGTACTTGTTCTTGATTGTCACCTTGTTCATCTGTCTGTAGTCGGTGCACAACCGCATGGTCCCATCTTTCTTTTTCACAAAAATGACCGGTGCTCCCCAGGGAGACACACTCGGCCGAATGAAATCTTTCGCTGAAAGCTCCTCAATATGCTTCTTCAGCTCCGCCAACTCTGGTGGCGACATCCGGTATGGAGCCAACGATATAGGCCCCACACCAGGCAATAAATCTATGGAGAACTCTATCTCCCTCTGCGGTGGAAACTCAGGAATCTCCTCGGGAAACACCTCGAGGAATTCCCTCACCACAGGAATGCCAGTGAGATCCTCCTGTGTCCCACTCACCAAACCTCCCAACATGACATAGCCAAATGCCCCTGCTCTCAAGGCCCTCCTCGCCTGCAGGACTGAAATGAACGGTGAGGAACTGGCTGTGGACCCACCCGGAGACATCACCACTCTCTTGGCACATCAATCAATCAATGCACAGTTTCTGGACAACCAATCCATGCCCAGAATAATCTCTAGGTTGGCCATCGGCAATCCTATCAGATCTACCGAGAAGTCACGGCCATCCCACTGAAACGCTACATCGCGATGAACAGTGGAGGTCAAACATTTTTCTCCGGTGGCGTTGGTCACCCGCATCGGTGGAGAAAGCACATCACTCGGCAACTCAAGCCCCACAGCAATAGGGGTAGCAACAAAAGAGTGCGTTGCCCCGGAATCAAAAAGCACATCAACAACGGAACCACCATCGGTAACAGTACCTCTGACCAGGTTCGGAGCTCTGTCCGACTGCTGACGATCAAGTGTGTAAACTCGCCCCGTAGTAGGTGGCACGGCTGGTGCCCCAGTAGGAACCATCTGCAATGGCACAGCCTGCACTGCAGCAACTCTCGCCGTCGGGCAATCTCTGGAATAGTGGCCCTCCTTGCCACACTGGAAGCATATCAGCTGACCGGTAGAACACGGCCCAAAGTGTGACTTCCCGCATCCAGAGCATCTGGGAGCAGGAGGTCTAGCTGCGCTTCCCTGAGTGAAAGTCTTTTTAAATTGATTTGGCGCTTGCTTAGCCGCCAACTGTTTGCCTTTGCCCTTGTTTGCAAAATTTTTGTTCCTCCAGGGAGTGGAACCGCTGGTACCCTGTGGCACCTCAATCTTGGCCTTCTTGGCCTGACTCGCCCGGCAGTAGTCCTCAATGTCGCGGCACTGCTGTACCAACGCCCCGAAGTCTCTCGAAGCGGAACCAGCAAGATGTCCGGCAATGTCCTCATTAAGTCCCCTCCGGAACTTAGCCGCAAGAAAAACGAGAGTCGGTCTCGCCATGCGGAAATGAGAGAACTTGACCAGCTCATTAAACTTGGCCAGGTACTCGTCGACAGACAACGAGCCCTGAACCAACCGGTCAAACTCCCCCTGCTTCCTCTCCTGTGAGTCATAAGGGAAGTACTGACCCAGAAAGCACTCCTCGAAGAATGGCCACGTCATCACACGGCCCTGCATCTCGTAGACGTGGGAAAGGTTGGTCCACCACTCATGGGCCTCGCCCTCCAACATGTACGTGGCGAACAACAGCTTCTGCGGATCAGTGCACTGCATGATCCGGAATATCTTGTCCAACGCCTGTAGCCATCTGGCAGCAGCAATGGGATCATAAGATCCGTCGAAAGTAGGTGGCTTATGCTTGCGGAAAGCATTCAGCCGACGATCGATCTCGTCACGATCCTTAGCAAATACGGGGATGGTCTGCATAGCCCCCGTCAAATGACTGCCCTCACCCATCTGACTCTGGGTGTCCTCCTGTTGACTAGGCAGAGGTGGAGGCGGTGGCGGCGGTGGAGGTGGTGGAGGACACTGGCCAGCAGCAGGACCAGCCCTCAGCTCCTCCAACATGACCCTCATCATAGTCATGTTGGCCATCCGGTTCTCCTCCAGAACCTCTGCCGTGGTTCGCCGGTTCGCATCTCGAATAGCGTCCAGCATCGCCTGATTTGCCAACCTCGTGGCCTCCTGGTCGGCTAGTCGGGCCGCCTGCATCTCAGCTAATGCAGCCAGGATAGGATCCGATTGATCCTCGCTCGTACTAGTGTTCCTCCTTGGTGGCACCATGACTCTGCACAAGTTACACAAAGAATGAGTTGATCAGGCCCACGCCATGTGGTTACATATGCATCATCATAACACACACCAGTCAGAGAGAACGCAAAGTAGACACGCACGACACATCCTAAGTTATTGCAATACATACAGGCTTTTCCCTAGAAAGTGCTCTGATACCATAAAATGTAACAGCCCGTGTTAACCCAGATTGTTAACATACTATCGTATTAAGCCACGCTTAATTAAAATGCGGAATAACTTTTTCTTTAATTCAATTATGACGTCATTAAACTTAACCAACTTGATTACTTAATCAATTTCATAAAATACTGCCTGTATGTAAATTGCAAGACAACTAACTGAATACCTCATACATAAATATAATGTGAGTATCTAAAGCCACAGAACTACAACACGTAGCCTGGGTCAAAATCCTGATACTTTAATTACAACATCAAATTAAAGGACAGAAGTCAAACCATGTGGCATGGACAAACCTCATGCTCACCAAATAAGGAAACCATGCCCAATAACAGTCTCAGCATAATAACTCAAACAAAGCGGAAAACATAACAACAGTCCCCAAACGTGGGGTGAGATCTCTAACAAGAAATCTCAGTAAGACAAGGGGTCCTCAAGGAGTTTCCACCCCAAGCTCACTTACATGTGTAATATAAGTTCCAAAAACAGTATTTACAATATAAGTTCCAAAACTATGCGATGCAGCAATTAATCATGCCATGTGTGCTTAACAAATCTACTGGCCAGAGAAATGTAGGAATACGTCTATACCTACATGAGTACAAGGAACACCGCTTGCACCTCACCCACAGCCTCACCATCTTGTATGTACCACATACTCAGGCTTACCGTATAGGTGGACACCACATGCATATCATAAAAGCACATTGCATATAATAGCTCAACAGCATTTCCAAAACATCAAAGCATGTAACACAACATGCATAAACCACATCCCCATGGGACATGGTGGAACCACAAAATGGCTAAACCGAGGACACGAAAGCTTACCTTGCAAGCTAGCTATCCAAGCCAAGAGTCCAACCACTCTTACGTCCAAAAACAGCAGTATCACAATCTGATATGGACCAATAATACATTAATATTTATGCGTCACAAGCATACAACTTAAAGACTACGCCTTTCCTTTAAGTTTTACGTCTTAAGGCTTCCAACAAAGCCATAAGCCCTTAATCATATGATTCTGACTTAATTAAGTATTTACAGAAGTTCAACTTCCTTCAACTAGGGTCCACAAACCCCCAATAGCTTACTGTTTACACAGCATAGCTACTGTCTGCGCAAACCCAGGATATCCGGATATCAGAAGGGACATATCCGGATATGTCATATCCGGATATCACACTGGTCATATCCGGATATACAATATCCGGATACCCAGATCCCATATCTGGATATCAATATCCGGATACCATATCCGGATATCGATATCCGGATATCTGTTCGACAAATATCCGGATATCTCACGACAGAATGCAGTTTCTGCATTTCGTGGATATCCAGTCCAAAGATCCCACTTTTAACACATGTACACGTTAAAGGATCCATTTTTAAGCATATACAAGTTCCCTTAGGATAGGATCCGATTGATCCTCGCTCGTACTAGTGTTCCTCCTTGGTGGCACCATGACTCTGCACAAGTTACACAAAGAATGAGTTGATCAGGCCCACGCCATGTGGTTACATATGCATCATCATAACACACACCAGTCAGAGAGAACGCAAAGTAGACACGCACGACACATCCTAAGTTATTGCAATACATACAGGCTTTTCCCTAGAAAGTGCTCTGATACCATAAAATGTAACAGCCCGTGTTAACCCGGATTGTTAACATACTATCGTATTAAGCCACGCTTAATTAAAATGCGGAATAACTTTTTCTTTAATTCAATTATGACGTCATTAACCTTAGCCAACTTGATTACTTAATCAATTTCATAAAATACTGCCTGTATGTAAATTGCAAGACAACTAATTGAAATACATCATATATAGATATAATGTGGGTATCTAAAGCCACAGGACTACAACACATAGCCTGGGTCAAAATCCTGATACTTTAATTACGACTTCAAATAAAAGACAATAACAAAACCATGTGGCATGGACAAACCCCATGCTCACCAAATAAGGCACAATGCCCAATAACAGTCTCAACATAATAACATAATCAAAGCGGAAAACATAACAGCAGTCAACATCCAGCATGTCAGCATATCATAAATATCAACTCAGCTCTGGCCTCCTGCCACCTGAGCCCTCAACATTACCTGATCCTGAAATAAGCGTCCCCAAACGTGGGGTGAGATCTCTAAACAAGAAATCTTAGTAAGACAAGGGGTCCTCAAGGATCTTCCACCCCAAGCTCACTTACATGTGTAATATAAGTTCAAAAATAGTATTTACAATATAAGTTCCAAAACTATGCAATGCAGCAGATAATCATGCCATGTGTGTTTATCAAATCTACTGGCCAGAGAAATGCAGGAATACGTCTAAACCCACATCAGTACAAGGAACACCGCTTGCACCTCACCCACAGCCTCACCATCTTGTATGTACTACATACTCAGGCTTACCGTATAGGTGGACACCACATGCATATCATAAAAGCACATTGCATATAATAGCTCAACAGCATTTCCAAAACATCAAAGCATGTAACACAGCATGCATAAACCACATCCCCATGGGACATGGTGGAACCACAAAATGGCTAAACCGAGGACACGAAAGCTTACCTTGCAAGCTAGCTATCCAAGCCAAGAGTCCAACCTCTCTTACGTCCAAACACAGCAGTATCACAATCTGATATGGACTAATAATACATCAATATTTATGCATCACAAGCATACAACTTAAAGACTACGCCTTTCCTTTATGTTTTACGTCTTAAGGCTTCCAACAAAGCCATAAGCCCTTAATCATATGATTCTGACTTAGTTCATTAATTACAGAAGTTCAACTTCCTTAATCTAGGGTCCACAAACCCCCAATAGCTTACTGTTCACACAACACAGCTACTGTTCTGCGAAATCCTAGAATATCCGGATATCACAAGGGACATATCCGGATATGCCATATCCGGATATCACACTGGCCATATCCGGATATACCATATCCGGATACCCAGATCCCACATCCGGATATCAATATCCGGATATGGATATCCGGATATCTGCTCGACAAATATCCGGATATCTCACGACAGAATGCAGTTTCTGCATTTCGTGAATATCCAGTCCAAAGGTTCAACTTTTAACACTTGTACACGACCAAGGATCCATTTTTAAGCATGTACAAGTTCACTTATGTGTTGGTTACATGTTAAACCCATTAACATACCAAGATACCACCTTTAGGCCACAAAAACACATGATCAAGTTAAGGTGACTTACCCCAAAGCTTAATCAGTGGTGCAAAGTGCCTTTGGAGCTCCCAATGCTGCTCACAAGTCCAGCACACCCAAGGACACGAAAATGCCACACCAAAGGTTGGTTCTTGGCACCAAAGGAGACTTCTTGAAGCCTCTAATGGCATGAACAATGGCTCATAACCATGGAGACAACACCACAGCCCACAACACACCCCTCAACCAGTCCCTCAACTCAGCATAAGCTGCACCTCAACCTCACAGGGTATCCACTCTAGTGTTTAAAAGAAGAAGAGAAGAAAGAATCATGGAGGAAATGGTCCAAGACTCAAGAAATGGTGAAAGGGAGTCAATGAAACAGTAGCCACCCTTCAGCCACCCAAACTCACGTATGAAAAATAATGCAACCTAGGGCTTTGTGCCCTAAGTATGCATATAAATAAGCAATAGGTCCCTAGCGCGCAGTATTAGCCTTAATAGCAACGCAAAAGATCTTGATCCCAAACTTTGGAATCTAGACCTACACATTTTTCTAAGATTTGTCATATTTTTATTTTATTTTTCGGAGCACCTTTCCGGTATGCGCTTTTCCATAGCCAGTATCAGTTCTGGCATCAGATTACATTATTTTGACTTGAAACTTATTTTACAAGTCCTACATAATATTCTAGTAATTATCATGCATTCGTTATAATTTTTCGGGATACTTTTCCGGTACGCATTTATACCGGGTAGCAGAACCGGTATCTGCGCTTTTCTTCCGAAAAGCGACTTTCAGCATTTTTACTCACTCAGTATAATTATTTAAGCCCAATAATAATTATTAAGGTCAATTATGGAATTATTTCCTAATTATCATAATTAATTCACTAATTACCTTAATTAGCGGTGCGGGTTCTTACATAAAGTATAACCATCTTGTTTTAAACAAGAAATAGAAATAATATTTCTAGAAATATTTGAAACATAAAGACAATTATTCAAATGCAACAAAAGGCCCGTAGGCAAAATAAGGTTGGCATCTCCAACTGAATGAGAAGCAACCCTTGCTCCATTACCAACGCGGAGATCCACCTCATTTCTTTCCAATCTCCTTGGGCTCCTAAGCACCTGCAACATATTGTAGATATGAGAACCACAACCGGTATCCAATACCCATGAGGTCGGATTAGCACAAGAATAATTTATCTCAATCATGAAAATACTTGAGGCAGAAGCATCACCATGCTTCTTGTCCTTTACATTATTCAAGTAGTCTGGACAATTCCTCTTCCAATGGCCTTTCTTGCCACAATGGAAGCACTCAGCATCGCCCTTGTCCTTGGATGCCTTCTTACCCTTCTTTTTGCCTTTCTTCTTGTTGGATTTTCCTTTGGGCTTAAGGGAGTCACCTTTTGCAGGCTCCTTACCTTTTCCCTTGGCCTTGCTAGGCCCACCAATCAAAAGAGCATGTGTCCTATCCTTCTTAATAGACACTTCAGCAGTTGTTAACATACTTAACAATTCAGGCAAGCTCACTTGCATCCCATGCATGTTGTAATTCATTATGAATTGACTGAAGGAAAGTGGAAGTGAGGTGAGGACTAAGTCATTACTTAGCTCGGCACCCATGATGAAGCCTAGGTTTCCTAGCTTCTCAATAAGTCCGATCATCTTAAGAATATGACTGCTCACAGACATGCTCTCAGACATCCTACAAGAGAGCAATTCTCTAGAGGCCTCATACCTCTCATGCCTGCCTTTAATATCATACAACTCTTTGAGATGCATGATAATAGAGGGAGCATCCATATGCTCATGCTGCTTTTGCAGTTCAGGCGACATGGATGCCAACATGATGCAAACTGCCATCACATTATCATCCATGTGCTGTTGGTGGGTTACGAAATCAAATTTCGTGAACCCTTCTTCCCCTTCCCTAGGAGCTACGGGTAATGCAGCATCTAGAACGTAAGCAATCTTTTCGGCCCTAAGAACAATTCTTAGGTTCCGATACCAGTCCATAAATTTTGAACCAGTCAGTTTATTCATATCGAGAATCGAACGCAGTGACAGTGGATTAGTCATACTAAAAGCTGAAAAACATGTAAAGATGATCTTAGTTAATATACGGTTATATAGTTAAAAACAAATTATTAAAGACTTTAAATAATTTGCCCCTCCCACTATTTTATCTAAGTCAATGACCCTTGCCATTTGACTCAGGGTTAATCTACTTTTAGATTTTACACGAATGTGTCTTTTCGTGTCCAACGGATGTGTTGTTTCATCGTCGAATAGGTGCCTTTTGAAACGTGACCTTACGTTGTCTATAAACAGACACTGACACCTTCAGAAAATGTATCCAATTTTTCTGCACTTAAACTCTGCCGGAATTTTTCTTCTTCCGGTTTGCATATTCTTGTTCATACTCCGGTGTAGTTTCTTCTGGCATTTTGTTGTGCTCGTTTGGGCTGTTGACTGGTAGTGCCACCCTTCTTCAGACGAAATCCGTTCTATCATGGGAGACAAGTGTCCATAAACCTTTGGCATCAGTGAGGGGGCAAATTGTCTTAAGGAGACACGTTCTGTGGGCTCGGATTTATTCCTTTGATTCTGCATATTTTATTCTTCTGATATCGTCATCTGTCTGTTTCATCAGTCTGTCTTAATAAGTAAGTCTGTTCTTTAATCTTTTTATAATTGGACAGTAATAATTCTAATCATCTACCTCCTCTGCTTTATACATGAGTTCAAATCTCATAGTGATATAATATCACTCACTGTCTTCAATAACAATTGATTATGGTAATTTAAATAAATATGAATTAATTCTTACAGGTGAAATATGAATTGGTGACTTTAATTGATTCTTGTAACTTAAATAATACAAAATTCCGATAGAAATAGCATATAAAATAAGCTGAACAAATATTGGTAATGCGTAGTGTAATTGAAGTTATCAAGCATGTTTTATATAATATTAAAAATTAAAATTATAAAATATGTTTTGAAAAATATATTCAAGCATAATAAAATAAATGAAATATGAAATTATTAATGTTTGGTGATTTACTAAGGGAAAAATGTTTCTGCAGTTGCAGATAAGTTATCTGCATTTATTCCCAAAATAACGTCATTTTGGTATTGAAATCTTAAAAAATTATAAATATAAAAACTATTATAACCCTGAAATAAATTAAAATTACAAAAACACCTTGATTTCCGTCCCAAAATAACGTCATATTGAGTTTACTGCAGATAAGTTATATGCAGTAACTCCAGAAAAAGCGAACCCTTTAAATAAGTAAAACATTACTGTCAAAACAATTTATTAATCTTTCAAATAATAATCATTATTTATTTATTCAACCTTTCCGTCATCTCCTTTGTGAGCATATTAAATGTATGAAAATATTTTATGAAGTTTTTGTTACAAATGTGTTACTTTTATCCTTTTGTATGTATAAAAAAAGGGAAAATATTTTCTCCTTTTGAAGTAAAAAATTTTCTCCTACCAAAGACACATAGCATAAGTGGGGCCTACAAAATAGTGGAGAAAGAAAAAATTCAAAGTGGGACCCACTTATGCTATGAGTCTTTGGTAGGAGAAAAATTTTCTCCTTTAAAATGAGAAAATGTTTTTCCATAAAAAAATGAATCCGTTTTTGTTTTGGTCATCTTTTCATTTTTTTAAATTTAATTAGTAAAGTAAAATTATTGCACCATGAAACATAAATTTTACCGTTTCTTATTTATTAAAATTGTATTTGAATTATTTTTTCTTTATTTATTGTAATAAATATTTAATACCATTAAAATAAAAAACGCATTGAATATGCTTCACCTGTAATTAAATGCTGCTTAATTTTATATTTAACAGCTCAGGGAGCCTTTTGAAAAGCACAATATGACTTTTTTTATGAATGTATTACGTTTTATACTTTTGTTGAATGTATTTATTATGGTCAAGTTCAAGAGTTGACTCTTATCTAGATGAGTAAACCATTCAAACAAAAGATAACTTATTATTAAAGGGTAAAGTGTGTATCATTTTAAAAGATATAAAGTTGTGTCTCTTTAAGAGAGAGAAAGAGATAGATAAAGAAGGAAAGAGAGTTGACAAAAAAATAAAGATGTGGGTCCCACCTCTTTATGAGAGTGAAATGATATAAATTGTGTCATTTAAGAGATAAACATTTTTCCCATTATTAAAATATTAAACTTTTAGATTTGAACATAATAAATGCATCAAAGAATATCTATGCAATTGGGAACTATAAAAACTATTCTCATACTTGAATACACCAAACCAAGCTAGCTAAGAACGAAGGAAGGAAAAGAAAAGGCAGCAACATAATGATTTATTTCTCTGTTAGATCTTGTTTGATCTCTTTTTTTGTGCTTGTATTCCTTTTATTTGTTGGGTCCTCCAATAAAGTTGTGGAAGTGAATGCCATTTGCAAACAAGCAAAAAACCCTTCATTTTGTTTAAGTCTTTTGAACTCAAAGCCTGGTGGAGCAACTAATGCAACTCTCATTGACCTTACTCAGTATACTATTGATGTACTTCGTGCCAATGTCACCATGACAATTAAATATATCAATTTGCTGATTGCACGTAGTGCTACTGATCCTAAGGCAAAAAACCATTACAAATCATGTTTAACACATTTCAGTTACAATGAGGGCGCTCTCGGTGATGTTGAAACCACCCAAAAAAATTTAAGGTCAGGAGATTACAATGGCGTGAATGTGGCTGCAAGTGCTGTGATGACAGATGTTGAAGATTGTATTTCAGGGGAGTCACCACCTGATCCTTCTTATCATGATCCGTCGTTGCTCCCTGAATATGCTGATGATGTCAAGCAAATTGCTCAAATAATTCTTATTTTGTCAAATTTTCTAATTCGTAATTAGTTAATTTTTAGTGCTTGTATGTTTGAAGCTAGTGTTTGGATAACCTTGTAATAAATGAAATAATTACTTCATTTCATTTGATAGTCCGTTTGGATGAGTGTTTTTTTTTTTCCTTCAAAAATTATTTTTTTTAAGAAAAAAAGCACTTCTTACTTTAAGTTTGTTTAGATGTCTGTTTAAAAAAAAAAAAAGCAGAAGTCACAAAAAAAAAGTTAAAATTCTATATTTTTAGAAATTAAAAATTTTAATTTCTAAAAAGGCAGAAGTCAAAATTCAAATATTTTTTCAAAAAATAAATATTTTTATAAAAATATAAATAACTTTAATATTTGTAAAAAATACTTTTAAAATAAGAAAGTGATAAAAGTTACTTTTTTCTAGAAGGCGAAACAAACGGGCTTAACTCTATTGTGGACTCCACTTATTTAAAGAGTTTCTTATTTGGCAAGTAACTTTATAACTCACTATGCTATTTTCCTTCTCATTTCTTATAGTGTTATAATTTCATTGATTTGAAAAAAGTGGATGGAATTACTAAGGGCGTGTTTGGTGGGATATATAAAGCTTGATAGTATAAGCTTATACTATATGTTATAACATTTTCGGTTGTTTGGTGTGACCATCGTATAGTATAAGCTTACACGGCATACCCCTTAATACATCAAAATGATGTATAACTTAATCAAGCCTAAGGGGGTGAGATTAAACCTGATAAGGGATTGATGTATTAATATTGCTTACAATCAAGAACTGATATATCATTTCAATATTAATATATTAAAATAATTTTTTTAATATATTAATTTTTAAAATACTGGGGATATTATCTTACACAATACCATACGCAGGATAGTATTAAAATTTAATCAGGTCTTATACTATCAGGCCTTATCCTATTTTATGAACCAAACATGCCCTAAGTATGTTTTAAAATGCTACTAGTCCCAATGAGGTCAATGTACTTAATTAATTTTTCACATATGCTAATATTTAATAATAACAAATCAACAATTAATACCATGAAAGGTCATTGATTGAGAACTTTTCACATGATAATGTGAAATTAACACATCAGAGGATCCATTTGAATTTCCTTTAACTTGGATTTGTTCCATAGTTCTCAATAGTTAATACCATATGTAATTGCTTACCAAAAAAAATACCATATGTAATTATATTAAAATACATAAACAAAAATGTCTATAAAAAATACATAAAAAAAATAATTTGTTTCTTTATCATAATATCATCTAGGTCATATTTAAGACATAATTGCTTCTAATTAAGTGTTACATGTTGGAAAACAATGACAAGTGATCACTACTAGAAAATGCTTTTTTTTCGACGGAAAAATTCCGTCAAAAATGATAAAAATTTCGTCAAAAATGACATTTTCGACGGAAAAGAAGCCGTCGAATAAGTCTACGTAGGTAACAAATTTTTCGACGGAATTAGAGATTCCGTCGAGAAAATTCGACGGAAATTATTTCCGTCGATTTTTTTCGACGGAATAATTTCTGTGGAAAATTTCGACGAAAAAATAAGTCCGTCGAATTTTTTCGACGAAAAATGAATGAAATTCCGTCGAAAAATCTTGTATTAATTTTCGACGGAAAACAATTTCTGTTGAAAATTTTCGACGGGAAATGAATGTAATTCCATCGAAAAATCTTTTAATATTTTTCGACGGAAAATAAATTCTATCGAAATTTTTCAACGGAAAATGAATGAAATTCCGTCGAAAAATCTTTTAATATTTTTCGACGGAAAATAAATTCTGTCGAAATTTTTCGACGGAAAATGAATGAAATTCCGTCGAAAAATCTTTTAATAACTTTCGACGGAAAATAAATACTATCGAAATTTTTCGACGGAAAATGAATAAAATTCCGTCGAAAAATCTTTTAATAATTTTCGACGGAAAATAAATTCTGTCGAAATTTTTTGACAGAAAATGAATGAAATTCCGTCGAAAAATCTTTTAATAATTTTCGACCGAAAACAAATTCCGTCGAAAATTTGCGACATAAAATTCTTTCAATATTTTTTTCTCTACAAAATCAATATCAATTTATGTTTCACACCTAATAAACAAATATAATGAAAGTAACATATCATAATTATATGATTTTAATATAATTATGGTATGTTAAAAATCCCTGTCATATACTAATCAAAGAGACTTATATATATAAATGTCCAAGACATATACTAATCAATAGGGACATACATATACAAAAGTCCCTATCATATACTAATCAAAAGAGTACTATATCTAAAAAGGGTTTTATTATTCTTATGTTGCATGAGACAAGTTGTCTCAGGCAACATAAGAAAAGTAAAACCCATCTAAAAATGTCCAAGACATATGCTAATCAAAAGGGACATACATATACAAAAGTCCACTGTCATATACAAATCAAAAGAGTCCTATATGTATAAATGTCCAAGAGATATACTAATCAAACAGGGACATACATATACAAAAGCATCTGTCATATACTAATAAAATTTAAAAAAGTGGAAAGATGACCAAACCAAAAACGGATTCATAAGAGTCAACTTTTGAACTTGACCATAATAAATACATTTAATAATTAATGCAAATATGTTTAAAAGTTTAAAAATTAATATATTCATAAAAAATATTCATATTGTACTTTTCAAAAGGCTCCCTGAGCTATTAAATATTAAATTAAGCAGCATTTTTTTTTTGTTTTTTTTGGTAAAAGTAAGCAGCATTTAATTACAGGTGAAGCATATGTGTTTTTTATTTTAATGGTATTAAATATCTATTACAATAAATAAAGAAAAAAATTCAAATACAAATTTAATAAATAAGAAACGGTAAAGTTTATGTTTCATATATGGTGCAATAATTTTACTTTACTAATAAAATTTAAAAAAGTGAAAAGAGATGACCAAAACAAAAACGGATTCATAAGAGTCAACTTCTGAACTTGACCATAATAAATAAATTTAATAATTAATGAAAATAAATTTAAAAGTTTAAAAATTAATATATTCTCAAAATATAGTCATATTGTACTTTTCAAAAGGCTCCCTGAGCTGTTAAATATTTTTTTTTTGATAGACGAGCTGTTAAATATTAAATTAAGCAGCATTTAATTACAGGTGAAGCATAGTCAATGTGTTTTTTTTTATTTTAATGTTATTAAATATTTATTACAATAAATATGAAAAAAATTCAAATACAATCTTAATAAATAAGAAACGTTGAAGTTTATGTTTCATGGTGCAATAATTTTACTTTACTAATAAAATTTAAAAAAATGTTTATAAAAAAAAATTAAAAAATGAAAAGATGACCAAAACAAAAACGGATTCATTTTTTTATACATACAAAGGATAAAAGTAACACATTTGTAATGAAAACTTCATAAAATATTTTCATACATTTAATATGCTAACAAAGGAGATGATGCAAAGGTTGAATAAATAAATAATGATTATTATTTGAAAGATTAATAAATTTTTTTGACAGTAATGTTTTATTTAGTTAAATCACCAAACAACAATTTCATATTTCATTTATTTTATTATGCTTGAATATATTTTTCAGAACATATTTTAAAATTTTAATTTTTTAATATTATATAAAACATGCTTCATAACGTCAATGGCACTACGCATTACCAATATTTGTTCAGCTTTTTTGATATGCTATTTCTCTCGAAATTTTGTATTATTTAAGTTACAAGAACCAATTAAAGTCACCAATTCATATTTGACCTGTAAGAATTAATTCATATTTATTTATTTATTTATTTTTGATAAACAATTCATATTTATTTAAATTACCATAATCAATTACTATTACAACATAATCGAAAAGTTATTACACCAAATAAGATCCTCAAGATTATTACTTACATATAACATATATATTCCCTTAATTTGAAACTCTTACACCAAATAATTAGATCGTCAAAATTATTACTTATAACATATTCCCTTAATTTTAAACTCGCGAAGTACTTTTTTTTGGTGAAAAACTAATTATGTACTTTAAATCCATATTAAAAGGTTTGAATTGAATGTATCAAAGCAATGTAAGACTACCATACGAAGACAAGGATGGCTTTAGTCTTGATAAGTTTTCCAATGGACCTTTTTGCTTTATTGCATCTTCTATCCATAAGGTATGTGTTTGAGTGTATGGAAATCTCCATATGTTTCCTATAAATTTATATGTACTAATTATATCTACTTTCTACATCTTTTGCAAGATTTGGTTTCCGTAGATACTCAGAACTTTGTTGGTATAAACTATAAAGTAAATATAAGGTTGTTTACCGAGAAAAAAAAAGTAAATATAAAGAACATGGGACATGCTATTTGATATTATCCAAATGTGAAGGTGTTATATGTCATGCTTGCACATGCCAAAATAGCAAAGCAAGCTCAAGACAACAATATCAAATGAGTTTCATTCTAAGAAAATTACTAACACTACTAGAAAAGTCTCAATTTTTTAAGGGAATTTTGGACGAAAAATATTCCGACGAAATTAACAACGAAAATTTCGACGAAAAACATATTCCGTTGATGTTTCCGACAGAGATTATATTTCATTGAAACTTCTCGATGGAAAACAGATTCCGTCGATAATATTTAAAATACATATGAGAAAAGAAATCATATTTAAGAATTTTTCAATGAAAAATGAATTTCGTCGAAAACCTTATTTGGCTTATAGCTTGACTTTATACATTTGGGTATTCCTTTCATCTTTGCACTTTGCTTTGGTCTTCTAGTATCATTTAGGACTTGTTGTCTTGCCTTCATCGAGATCATCCATGTTAAGCTATGTTGGTTCTTTGAAGGTGCTTTGATGTTATCATCAAAACTTCAATATCATAGCTTCATAACATATGTTTCAACAATTTCCCCCTATTTTATGATGACAAACACTTTATTGAGAAATGAGGTTAGTAGTATGAGAAATCAAAATCAAACTCCCCCTAACAATATGTTCCCTTAATAAGGTACTTGGAGACAACAAGTCAACAATTCTCATAAAAGTCAACATTTTCTCATCCTTTGAAAAACACTCAAGGAACATAAAGTAATGAAAATTTCTCAATTTCAACATATTTCTACCCCTTTATGGAAGTGGAAGGAATTGGAGAAAATATGGAAGTGATTTGCTTTGATTATGTTAAACTCCTATTTATAGTTGAAGTTTTGTATTTATTAGATAGGATAGGACTGATAACTGATTTTTATCCTTTGTAGAGGTGTAAATAGGATAGGTTGAGTTAGGCTTTGACTTAAATAGCCTAGGCCTGTGTAAAATACCTTAGGCATGACCTGGCCTATTAGCCTTGTGTAGGCCTAAATTATAAGTCTGACATGATCTATATTTCAAAACAAAAGCCTAGACCTATGTAAAATACCTTAGGCATGACCTGGCCTATTAGCCTTGTGTAGCCCTAAATTATAAGTCTAACCTGATCTATATTTAAAAACAAAAGCCTAAGCCTAGTCCTTTTAGCTTGTTTAAGCCTATTAAACATTCAATGATTAAAATAATATTATTTTATTATTAAAAATTATGAAAATAATAAATTTAGTTGTTTAAGCCAGTGTAGGTGTTCCATCAAAGGTAAATGTTTATCCTGATGATGCTATTGGAAAAGTATGTGGAGCTGAGCATTTTGGCCGAGTGCGTGGTATAGGCAATGGTATTTGTCCTTCCGATGTATTTGGAATGTCTAAGCATTTTACTGGTTTTGCCAATGTTGGTGGCTCCAATTAACAATGTGTTGAGGACTTGAAAAAGCAAGTAAAGTCTTTGGAAGTGAAGTTGGATGGATATGAAGAAATGGAGGTTGGATATGAAGAGACTAAGGAACAACTTGCACAAACCCAAAAACAAATGGCTACTCTTCATAAATTCCTATTAGATAAATTTGGCAGTGAGTTACCCATTTTCACCCTCTTTGTTATAATTTGTTAGAAACTTAGAATATGCATGAATTGATGTTAATAAATTGATTTATCCTTTAGGATTAATAGTTTATTATTAATCCCTATTCTCCTATTTCTACAAGTAAATGTAATTTACCCTTTACTTCACTGATAATGATCCAATCCTCCTCCTCTATAAAGACAAGCGATAACACACTATTTTCAACTCATTATTTCCTACTTTACCTTTCATAACTCTCTTTCTCTGTCTCTCAAATATATACATACATGTGAGTTTTTTTTTTTGTTTTTTTGCAGCTCTCAAAGCAGAGAATAAGAGACCCTTTATGCTTGTGAATGGTTTTGTGAACTTGATTGTATTATGGATGAGATCTGCTTCTCTGTGGGGTGTTATTGATTCATATTTTTTTTTCCTTTTTAATTATGTGAAATTTGACCCTCTTTAGAAAATGGGGTGGGTGCAGCTACCATGCTATAATTTACTATTAATTTCTTTAAATGTTTTGGACATTACTTGAATTCAGACTTCATATATATGTGTCATAATAATTGCAGTCAAATTAATTTCAAAACCTGTGGGTGTTTGCTTCCAAATTTAAATTCTCATTTTATTGATTCTATGTACTGTGTTTTGTGTTTGCTTTGTTGAAGATCTTTTCAATTTGGATTTTTTAAATCAAAGTTGACTTGTGCGGTTCCATCAAATTACTGAAATGACATTTCCTTTTCACCATGTAACTGTGTTTTCAGATAAGGCTTAAGCTGCAACTATGTTGTAACTTAGCCTTAATAGTTGTACCCCAAAAAAGAAAGGGTTTTGTCATATTGTAGGATCAAGCGGTGGGGACGCATCAGCTATTAACTTGTTATATATGTTTCCTTTTTATGTCCAACCCTTTTTATATCACATGTTGTTTTGTTTTCGGCTTAGTTTAGAGCTTGAATTCTATTTATTCTGCAGTTATACATATAATTTGAACATATTGTATAAAATGGGTCAAAATCATATTAAGTGATGTTGTACTGCCACAAGGCTTCTTCACAATTTTCTTTTTTGCATTTTGTCTTTTAACTAATTACATTTATATTTATTTTCTATTGCTTACTAATTTATTGTTTGATGGTTTACTTTTGAATAGGTGGGCCTGAAGGTTTATGCTCCTTCTCTTAACAGAATCAACGCTTTTAAGGTTTGTTCATATTTTATCTAAAATATATTGGTAGTAATTTCTTGACATTGAAAAGTTATGTGACATTTTAACATATTTTATTTAATTTTTTTTATACAGGTATGATTTGGTGATAAGCCTTTTAAAAGGATAGGATGCATACAACAACAATTCTTGGAAGACAGATTTAAAAAATGTGTTGTCATATTTTGTTTAGTTGAATAATGAAGTTAAATATTTTGTATAGATGTCTAGTGACAATCACAAACTTATAGTTTTAGCTTTATTTGACAATTATTTCTCTTAAATGATGTAAGTGAAAAACATGATTAGCTCTTTTTGTTGGTAAAGGAAACTCCTTCAGCTTATATGAAATGGAAAAAAATATGAATTTTGAGAAATTGTGTAAAAAACATGATATACTCATATGAATAGAAAAAAAATATTGTGTTAAATTGTGTACTCCACTTTATTTGATTATCTCCCTTAATTTGGTTTTTGTTTATTGTATCAAATGCAATTTTTATTATTTGTTTTTTATATGATTGGGAAAATTTGTATTTTATTTTTATAAAAAAATCCTTTTAATTAGCCACGGTTTTTTCTGTGGCAAAATAAAATTTTTCATCATTGTGATCCAAATCGTTTAGCCAGGAATATAACGTGGCTAATATAAAAATAGCTGTGGCTAACTAAATGTTACCACGTTCATACAGACCGTGCTTAAATGCAAAAAATACCGTGGTTAAAATAATGCAACGCCTGTTTTAGCCACGGTTATGGAAACAGTGGAAAACTCATTTAGCCACGGTTTTTATTATATTTTGCCACGGTTTTTGCCGTGGCTAAAGAGAAATTTTGTTGTAGTGTTGTCCAAAATAAATAAGGAAAATTATTTTTTATTGCAAAAAATTTTTTCTGTCACACTCACATAAAAGTGAGTAGTTCCACTAATTTCTTTCTTCTTTTCTTTACAATGAAACACACTTATTTTTATGTGTGCATGGCAGAATTATTATTTTTATGCATTAAAATCATTCATAAAAATAGTAATTCATCAATGCATTTGTTTATTTAATAATTAATATTTTACATTTCTAAAAAGGGTTTTATTAACCTCATGTTAAAGGAGATAATTATCTCATGTCATAGAGATAAATTTGTGGGCTCCACCATGTGAAAAAATAAAAGAAAAGAAAAAGGTGGCACAGTTATCGAAAGGTGTGTAGGAGATAAAATTTACCTCATGTAAAATGAAAATAGTTTTTCCCTTCTAAAAATATGATTAAGTAAAAGGGAAATAGTTGTCTTATATCACATAAGACAACTATCTCATGTAAACTCGTGCCCCTTTTTTCTTTTTCTTTTTTTTTTTAATTTTTTCAAAAGGGAAAACTTCACTTTCACCCATTGTGGTTAACACAATTATCATTTAGCCCCTTGTGATTTCAAATTAATCACTTAGACCTACTATGGTTACATAATACATCATTTAGCCCCTCATATGTCTAAAATGTCATTATTTAAAATATCGATATTACCCTTACTCAAAAATTACAAATTATATTTGAAATGACAAAAATATCCCTAATTAAAAAAGTAATTCTGATAAAAATACCTATTTTTTAAAAAAATTACTTTTAATCTTAATCATTTTACTTAATTTGATCCTATGGTTGTAAATAAACGCAGTAAATAATCAATAATTGAAAAAAAAAATCATCTCACAGGTAAAAAAGATGGACCGATGGTCAAGCCCATTATTCCTATGTGATATGTCTAATGGTTTTCTAAGATTAGGGATTGAAATAACTGTTTTTGATGTTTTTTTGGCTTTTTCTTTATGCAATGGTAATGAAGTGTCATTCTTTATATATTAAGCAATTTATTTCCTATTTAGATAGGTACCTACCATCTGAAATGCCCAAATATATTCAACAACAAAACATTACATGTAAGAACCCACACCGTTAATTAAGGAAATTAATTATTTAAATGTGAGAATTAGAAAATAATTCCATAATTGACCCTAATAATTATTATGAGGTTTCTATAATCATAATAAGTGAGTAATAATGCTGAAAGTCGATTTTCTGACGAAAAGTGCAGATACCGGTTCTGCTACCCGGTATAAATGAGTAACGGTGAAGTATCCCAAAAAATTATAATTAGTGCATGAATATTCTTAGATTAATATGTAGAATATGTAAAACAAGTTTCAAGTCAAAATAATGAGAACTGGTGCCAGAACTGATATTGGCTATGGAAAAGCGCGTACCGGAAATGTGCTGCGATAAATAAAATAAAAATATGATAAATCTTAGAAAAATGAGTAGGTTCAGATTCCAAAGTTTGGGATTAAAATGCTAAGTGTAGCTATTAATGTTAATACACTGTGTGTAAGTTGTAAACCGCTAAAAATACGCTTGCTTGGCCCAAAACCGTAGGCCATACACTCATTATACGTGACTTGGGTGGCTGATGTGCACTCTTTCACTGTTCCATTGTCTTCCTCCCTTCATTTGGTGAGCCTTGTTGCCATTCTCTTCCTAATCTCTTCTTTGAATCATCTTAGAGGTTATGAACAAGTTTTGTGAGGTTGAGAGGCACCACTTTTCTGAGTGTTCAGCCACTGCTTGTGAGAGTTGGGAGCTGAGTTCCCTTGCCTTGAGTTGTTGGAGCCTTTAACTTGGTTGTTGAAGCTCCAAGTGTTCATCTTTGTGAAGAAAAACCAAGTCTTGCTTGCCATTTTTGTGCTCCTTGCAAGTCTGAGCTTTGGGGGCCTTGTGTGAGCTCCAAGAGCACATTCTTGCTCTGTTTTAAGCTTATGGTATGATCATCACCCTTGAACTTGAGTTTTTATGCTTAAAAATGGAACCTTGATGCATGTAACAAGCTAAGATGATAACCTAACGTTGGGTAATGCTAAACACACCTAGAAATGCATGTTTAAGCTTATGTAATCGGTAAAAGTTGAACCTTTGGATTGGTATTTCGCAAAATGTAGAATCTGAGTTCTGTCGCGAAATATCTGGATATTGGGTTGAAAATATCCGGATATTGATATCCGGATATGGATATCTGGATATGGGGCTCTGTGGTATCCGAATATGGATATCCGGATATGGCCCCGACATATATCCGGGCATTCTGGGTTGTCATAGAACAGTAAGGTACTGTTCATACAGAACTGTGTTATGGGCTTGTGGAGCCTAGTTGGATGAAGTTGGACTTCTGTAAGAACTTAACTAAGTCAGAACATATGTGTTTAAGGGCTTATGGCTTTATGTGAAGCCTAAAGACGTAAAACGTAAAAGGAAAACGTAGTCTTTATGTTTATGCTTATGAGCTTTGATTATTGATATGATTGCTGGTCAAAAACAAATTGTGATTCTACTGTGTGTGGACCTTGAGCTGTGTGGACTATTGGCATTGTATAGTTAGCTTGCAAGGTAAGCTTTTGTGTCCTCGGTTTTGCCATTGTTGGTTCCACCATGTCCCATGGGGGGATGGTTTATATGCATGATGTTGTTTTAATGTATTATTTGATAAATGTTGTTGAGCTGTTATATGTGAGTGCCTTTATGATATGTGTAACACCCCATGCTAACCTGATTTGTTAACGTACTATCGTATTAAGCCACGGTTAATTAAAATGCGGAATAAATTTTTCTTTAATTCAATTATGACGTCATCATACTTATCCAAGTTGATTACTTAATCAATTTTCATAAAATATAGCCTGTATGTAAATTGCAAAGACAACTAACTGGAATACCTCAATATATAACATAAAAGTGAGTATCTAAGTCACGAGACTACAACACATAGCCCGGAATAAAATCCTGATACATTATTACAACTTTAAATAAAACCAGACATAACCAAGTCTATCTGACATGGACAAACCCCATGCTCACCAAATAAGGCAACAATGCCCAACATCAGTCTCAACAACGACAATAATAACATGAAGCTAAAAACATAAAACAGTAAACAACATCTAGCATCAGCTCATAACAGCATATCATCATATGCAGCATAAAACATGCATCAACTAAGCTCTGGCCTCCTGCCACTAGGAGTCTCAACCCCTGGGTTCCCTGAACCTGAAATAAGTGTCCCCAAACGTGGGGTGAGATCTCTAAATAAGAAATCTCAGTAAGACAAAGGGTCCTCAAGGATCTTCCACCCCAAGCTCACTTACATGTGCAACATAAGTTCCAAAAGCAGTAATTTCCAATATAAGTTCCAAAAGTATGCAGTGCAACAGATATTCATGACATGTGTGTTATCACTATTCTACTGGCCAGAGAAATGCAGGAATACGTCTATTACCCACATAGTAGTACAAGGAACATCGTCTGCACCTCACCCACAGTCTCACCATATCGTATGTACCACATACTCAAGCTTACCGTATAGGTGGACACCACATGCATATCATAAAGGCACATTACATATAACAGCTCAACAGTATTTCCAAAACATCAAAAGCATGTAACACAGCATGCATATAACCATACCCCCATGGGACTTGGTGGAACCACAATATGGCTAAACGAGGACACAAAAGCTTACCTTGCAAGCTAACAATCCACAACCAAGAGTCCTTGTAACACCTCGTGTTAACCCGGTTTGTTAATTTACTATCGTATTAAGCCATGCTTAATTAAAAATTTGCTCAATATCTTTTTCTTTCCAATTATGACGTCATTATCATTACCAAGTTAATTACTTAATTCATTTTCATAAAACATCGCCTGTATGTACATTGCAAGACAACTAACTGAAATATCTCATTACATAAATAAAGTGAGTATCTAAGTCGCAAGACCACAACACATAGCCTGGACCAAAATCCTGATACATTATTACAACTTTAAATAAGCAAGACATAACCAAGTCTGTGGCATGGACAATCCCCATGCTCACCAAATAAGGCAACAATGCCCCACAACAGTCTCAACAGCAAACAACATAGTACTATCTGAAGCTAAAAGCATAAAACAGTAAACAGGATCCAGCATCCAACATGTCAGCATATACAGCAATATCTAACTTAACTCTGGCCTCCTGCCACCCGAGGTATCAACCCCAGGGTTATCTGAACCTGAAATAAGTGTCCCCAAACGTGGGGTGAGATCTCTAAACAAGAAATCTCAGTAAGACAAGGGGTTCTCAAGGATCTTCCACCCCAAGCTCACATACATGTGCAATGTAAGTTCTAAAAGCAGTAATTTCCATTATAAGTCCCTAAAGTATGCAGTGCAACAGATATTCATGCCATATGAGTTATCACTATTCTACTGGCCAGAGAAAATGCAGGAATACGTCTATTACCCACATAATAGTACAAGGAACAACGCTTGCACCTCACCCACAACCTTACCCTGTTGTATGCGTCACATACTCAAGCTTACCGTATAGGTGGACCCACATGCATATCATAAAAGCACATTTCATATAAAAGCTCAACAACATTTCCAAAACATCAAAAGCATGTAAAATAGCATGCATAAACCACGTCCCCATGGGACATGGTGGAACCACAACATGACTAAACTGAGGACACGAAAGCTTACCTTGCAAGCAATCAATCCAAGCCAAGAGTCCAACCACTCTCAAAGCCCAAACAAAACAGTATCACAATCTGTTATGGACCAATAATATATCATTAACCAAAGCTCATACGTATAAGCATAAAGACTACGTTTTCCTTTTACGATTTATGTCTTAAGGCTTCCTACAAAGCCACTAGCCCTTAACCCCTTAGGTTCTGACTTAGATAATTAATTACAGAAGTCAAACTTCATCAAACTAGGGTCCACAAACCCATACCTCAAATCTGTATGAACAGTACCTCACTGTTCATCGAAAACCCAGTATATCCGGATATATGTCGGGGCATATCCGGATATCCCATATCCGGATATCACAGAACCCCATATCCGGATATCAATATCCGGATACCATATCTAGATATCAATATCCGGATATTTCTCGAACACATAAAAACGTGAAAACATGCATCTTTATTCAGTTTTAGGTTCATGTTATGGCCGGTTACTTGTTTAACCCCTTAACACACCAAGACTTCACCTTTAAGCAACAAAGACTCATGATCAAGGTTGATGACACTTACCCAAGCTCAAGAACAGAGGAAATGATGCTCTTGGAGCTCACCAACAGCTCCCCAATGCTTACCAAACACAGTACACGAAAATGGCACCTCCAAGGTTGGTTCTTTCTCACCAAAGGTCACCACTTGGACCCCAAAATGCCATGACAAGGCTTCACTCAACCCAAACACCACCAAGTCAGCCCCGCAACCCCTCACACAGCCCCTCAAACTCAGAAATGTGACACTCACATCATTCATAATGATGCTCCCAAGTGTTTACAAGAAGAATAGAGAAGGATCAATGCAAAAGGTGTCAACTTTCTCAAGAAATGGAGAAGAAAACCCAAAGGAGCAGCCAAACTGGTCAGCCTCCCTAAATCTCATGTAGAGAAATCTGATTTCTAGGGTTTTGTGCCCATAATAAGGATATATATAGCCACTTAACACTTGAACGCACAGTATTAACTTTAATAGCTAC
This sequence comes from Gastrolobium villosum, assembly GCA_032173675.1. Classification (NCBI taxonomy): domain Eukaryota; kingdom Viridiplantae; phylum Streptophyta; class Magnoliopsida; order Fabales; family Fabaceae; genus Gastrolobium; species Gastrolobium villosum. The sequence goes on along the minus strand of JAVKPL010005302.1, from coordinate 189,496 downwards.
GCAAAACATTTTAATCCCAAACTTTGGAATCTTAGCCTACTCATTCTTCTAAGATTTTTCATATTTTTATTTTATTTTTCAGAGCACATTTCCGGTACGCACTTTTCCATAGCCAGTATCAGTTCTGGCACCAGTTCTCATTATTTTGACTTGAAACTCGTTTTACAAGTCCTACATATTATTCTAGTAACTATCATGCACACTTATTATAATTTTCCGGGATACTTCACCGGTACGCATTTATACCGGGTAGCAGAACCGGTATCTACGCTTTTCGCCCGAAAAATGACTTTCAGCATTATTACCCACTTAATATAATTATTGGAGCCTCATAATAATTATTAGGGTCAATTATGGAATTATTTCCTAATTATCACATTTATTTAATTAATCTCCTTAATTAGCGGGGCAGGTTCTTACATTCACCCTACCTTTTTAAGGATTTTGTCCTCAAAATCAGATACATAACTGTCACGAAAGTCGGGATACTGCCGGAGAAGCTCGTCCTCTCGCTCCCATGTACACTCCTCGGGACTACGTCCAGTCCACTGCACTTTGACCATCAGAATGGTCTTGCTCCCTAGTTGCTTCTCGCCACGATCGAGAATCTTGAGTGGTCCGACGGGAGTCTTTCGGTTCTCCCGAACCTCCACATCATCCGGTTGCACCACGTGCGAAGGATCCGCTATGTATTTTCGAAGCTGAGACACTTGAAACACGTCGTGGATGTTAGCCAAGTTCGGAGGCAAGGCAAGCCGGTAGGCAACTGGTCCTACTCTACTAAGAATCTGGTATGGCCCAATAAACCACGGGCTCAGCTTCCTTACTCCCAAGGCCTGACCAACACCAGTGACAGGTGAAAGTCTCACAAACACGTGCTCGCCCTCACTGAACTCCAGTGGACGATGCTTGACATCATAGTAGCTCTTCTGGCGATTCTGCGTCTACTTCAGCTTTTCTCTGATCATCTGGATCTGCTGGGTAGTATCTTGGACAAATTCCAAGCCAAAAAGCTCTTTATCTCCAACCTCATACCAGCAAGTAGGAGTCCGACACCTCCTACCATACAGTGCCTCGTAGGGTGCCATTCCCAGGATAGCATGAAAACTGTTGTTGTATGAAAATTCCACCAACGGAAGGTACCTATCCCATGCTGAACCCTGCTCCAACGTGCAAGCCCTCAACATGTCCTCCAATGTCTGGATGGTCCGCTCAGTCTGTCTGTCAATCTGAGGGTGATAGGCGGTACTCAATCTCAACTGTGTACCAAAAGCTCCCTGTAGCGCCTCCCATAACCGAGAAGTGAACTTCGGGTCCCTATCACTGATGATACTCTTGGGCACCCCATGAAGCCTCACAATCTCACGGACATATAGCTTGGCCAACTGCTCTGTAGTGAAGCTCACCTTCACTAGAAGAAAATGGGCAGACTTCGTTAGCATGTCCACTATGACCCAGATAGAATCACAACCCGCCCGAGTCTTCGGCAACCCCACCACGAAGTCCATGGAAATGCTCTCCCACTTCCATTGTGGTATCTCAAGAGGTTGAGGTTTACCAGATGGTTTTTGGTGCTCAATCTTCACCTTCTGACATATCAAATATTTGGACACGTAGACCGCTATGTCTTTCTTCATGCCCGGCCACCAAAAATTTCTTTTTAAGTTCTGGTACATTTTTGTAGCACCAGGGTGGATAGTAAACTGGCCCTTATGAGCCTTTGCCATAACCTCCTCAGTCAATGGCTCTCGAGGGATTATAACCCTCTTCTGGAACAGCAACAATCCATCATCATTCCAAGACACACCGTCTTGGTTCTTCACATAATCAAGGCACTCTCTTTGTACTTGCGCCTCTTTAATCTTTTCCATTAACTCATTAATCACTTCTGCTGTTTCCATCTCGAGAAGTGTTCCCCCAAATAAGGAGTTCACTCTCAGGTCTCGGGACTTTTCTATCACATTATAGTCGCTCATAATCAAGATGGATAAGCTAACGGATTTCCGGTTCAAAGCATCAGCTACCACATTGGCCTTACCAGGATGGTACCTCAACTCAAAGTCGTAGTCTTTCAAGAACTCCATCCATCCCCTCCATCTCATTTTCAACTTCTTCTGGTCAAATAGATACTTCAAACTCTTGTGGTCACTGAATACAACAAACTTCATGCCATACAGGTAATGCCTCCAAATCTTGAAAGCAAAAACAATAGTTGCCAACTCTAAGTCGTGAGTCGGGTAATTCTCTTCATGAGGCTTCAACTGCCTCGAAACATAAGCAACAACGTTCCCTTTCTGAATCAACACGCAGCCTAGCCCCTTCCCAGAGGCATCACAGTATAACTCAAACTGCTCTGCAGGATCAGGAAGGACCAACACAGGTGTAGTAGTCAGTCTATCCTTCAACTCCTGGAAGCACTCCTCATATTCATGTGTCTACACAAATGGAGTCTCCTTTCGGGTAAGGCGATTCATCGGTAGCACCATCTTGGAGAATCCTTCAATGAACCTCCTATAACACCCGACCAAACCTAAGAAGCTTCTCACTTATGTAACCGTCTTGGGCCTCTCCCAATCCATCACGGCCTGGATCTTGTTAGGATCAACTGCAACTCCATCAGCGGAAATCACATGACCCGAAAATTTCACCGACTTGAGCCAAAACTCACATTTCGACGGCTTTGCATATAGCTTTTTCTCTTTCAACACTTGTAACACAATCTTCAAGTGCTCAGTTTGCTCCTCCTCTGTCTTAGAGTAAATCAAGATGTCGTCAATGAAGACGATCACAAATTGATCCAGGTACGGCTGGAAAATCCTGTTCATATAGTCCATGAACATTGCGGGTTCATTGGTGAGTCCGAACGGGATCACCAAATACTTATAATGACCGTATCTCAAACGAAATGCGGTCTTTGGGACATCTTCTGGCTTTACCTGAATCTGATGGTATCCGGACCGGAGATCAATCTTTGAATACACGCAAGCACCCCTGAGCTGATCCAACAAATCATAAATTCGTGAAAGGGGATACTTGTTCTTGATCGTCACCTTGTTCAACTACCTGTAGTCGGTGCACAATCGCATTGTCCCATCCTTCTTATTCACGAAGATGACCGGTGCTCCCCAAGGAGACACACTCGGTCGAATGAAATCTTTCGCTGAAAGATCCTCAATATGCTTCTTCAGCTCAGTCAACTCTGGTGGCGACATCCGATATAGAGCTAATGAAACAGGCCCCACACCAGGCAATAAGTCAATGGAGAACTCTATCTCCCTCTGCAGTGGAAACTCAGGAATCTCCTCGGGAAATACCTCGAGGAATTCCCTCACCACAGGAATGCTAGTGAGATCCTCCTGTGTCCCACTCACCAAATCTCCCAACATGACATAGCCAAATGTCCCTGCTCTCAAGGCCCTCCTCGCCTGCAGGACTGAAATGAACGGTGAGGAACTGGCTGTGGATCCACTCGGAGACATCACCATTCTCTTGGCATAACAATCAATTTAATGCACAATTTCTGGACAGCCAATCCATGCCCAGAATAATCTCCAAGTTGGCCATCGGCAATCCTATCAGATCTACCGAGAAGTCACGACCATCCCACTGAAACGCTACATCGCGATGGACAGTGGAGGTCAAACATTTTTCTCCGGTGGTGGTGGTCACCCGCATCGGTGGAGAAAGCATAGCAATGGGAAACTCAAACCCCACAACAATCGGGGTAGAAATAAACGAATGCGTAGCCCCAGAGTCAAACAAGAGATCTACAGCAGAACAACCAATGGTAACTGTACCTCTGATAAGGTTCGTAGCTTTGTCCGACTGCTGGCGGTCCAGTGTAAAACTGTAAAACTTCACCGGTACGCATTTATACCGGGTAGCAGAACCGCTATCTACGCTTTTCGCCCGAAAAGTGACTTTTAGCATTATTACCCACTTAATATAATTATTGGAGCCTCATAATAATGGAATTATTTCCTAATTATCACATTTATTTAATTAATCTCCTTAATTAGCGGTGCAGGTTCTTACATTCACCATACCTTTTTAAGGATTTTGTCCTCAAAATCAGAAACATAATTGTCTCGAAAGTCGGGATACTGCCGGAGAAGCTCGTCCTCTCGCTCCCATGTACACTCCTTGGGACTACGTCCAGTCCACTGCACTTTGACCATCGGAATGGCCTTGCTCCTTAGTTGCTTCTCGCCACGATCGAGAATCTTGAGTGGTCCGATGGGAGTCTTTAGGTTCTCCTGAACCTCCACATCATCCGGTTGCACCACGTGCGAAGGATCCATTATGTATTTCCGAAGCTGAGACACGTGAAACACGTCATGGATGTTAGCCAAGTTCGGAGGCAAGGCAAGCCGGTAGGCAACTAGTCCTACTCTACCAAGAATCTGGTATGGCCCAATAAACCGTGGGCTCAGCTTCCTTTCTCCCAAGGCCCGACCAACACCTGTGACAGGTGAAAGTCTCACAAACACGTGCTCACCCTCACTGAACTCCAGTGGACGATGCTTGACATCATAGTAGCTCTTCTGGCGATTCTGCGCCTGCTTCAGCTTTTCTCTGATCATCTGGATCTGCTGGGTAGTATCTTGGACAAAGTCCAAGCCAAAAAGCTCTTTATCTCCAACCTCAGACCCGCAAGTAGGAGTCCGACACCTCCTACCATACAGCGCCTCATAGGTGCCATGCCCAGGATAGCATGAAAACTGTTGTTGTACAAAAATTCCACCAATGGAAGGTACCTATCCCATGATGAACTCTACTCCAACGTGCAAGCCCTCAACATGTCCTCCAATGTCTGGTCTGTCCGCTCAGTCTGAGGGTGATAGGCGGTACTCAATCTCAATTGTGTACCGAAAGCTCCCTGCAGCGCCTCCCAAAACCGAGAAGTGAACTTCGGGTCCCTATCACTGATGATACTCTCGGGCACCCCGTGAAGCCTCACAATCTCACGGACATATAGCTTGGCCAACTGCTCTGTAGTGAAGCTCACTTTCACTTGAAGAAAATGGGCAGACTTCGTCAGCATGTCCATTATGACCCAGATAGAATCACAACTCGCCTGAGTCTTCGACAACCCCACCACGAAGTCCATGGAAATGCTCTCCCACTTCCACTGTGGAATCTCAAGAGGTTGAAGTTTACCAGATGGTTTCTGGTGCTCAATCTTCACCTTCTGACATATCAAACATTTGGACACATAGACCGCTATGTCTTTCTTCATGCCTGGCCACCAAAAATTTCTTTTTAAATCCTGGTACATTTTTGTAGCACCAGGGTGGATAGTAAACTGGCCCTTATGAGCATCTGCCATAACCTCCTCAGTCAATGGCCCTCGAGGGATTACAACCCTCTTTTGGAACAGCAACAATCCATCATCATTCCAAGACACACTGTCTTGGTTCTTCACATAATCAAGGCATTCTCTTTGCACTTGCGCCTCTTTAATCTTTTTCATTACCTCATTAATCACTTATGTTGTTTCCATATCGAGAAGTGTGCCCCCAAATAAGGAGTTCATTCTCAGGAATCAGAACTTTTCTATCACATCATAGTCTTTCATCATCAAGCTGGATAAGCTCACGAATTTCCGGCTCAAAGCATCAGCTACCACATTGGCCTTGCCAGGATGGTACCTCAACTCAAAGTCGTAGTCCTTCAAGAACTCCATCCATCTCCTCTGTCTCATGTTCAACTCCTTCTGTTCAAACAGATACTTCAAACTCTTGTGGTCATAGAATACAGCAAACTTCATGCCACACAGGTAATGCCTCCAAATCTTGAAAGCAAAAACAATAGCTTCCAACTCCAAGTCGTGAGTCGGGTAGTTCTCCTCATGAGGCTTCAACTGCCTCGAAGCATAAGCAACAGCTTTCCCTTTCTGCATCAACACGCAGCCTAGCCCCTTCCCAGAGGCATCACAGTATAACTCAAACTGCTCCGCAGGATCAGGAAGGACCAACACAGGTGTAGTAGTCAGTCTATCCTTCAACTCCTGGAAGCACTCCTCACATTCATGTGTCCACACAAATGGAGTCTCCTTTCGGGTAAGGCGATTCATCGGTAGCACCATCTTGGAGAATCCTTCAATGAACCTCCTGTAGTACCCGGCCAAACCTAATGAAATAGGCCCCACACCAGGCAATAAGTCAATGGAGAACTCTATCTTCCTCTGCGGTGGAAACTCAGGAATCTCCTCGGGAAATACCTCAAGGAAGTCCCTCACCACAAGAATGCCAGTGAGATCCTCCTGTGTCCCACTCACCAAACCTCCCAACATGACATAGCCAAATGCCCCTGCTCTCAAGGCCCTTCTCATCTGCAGGACTGAAATGAACGGTGAGGAACTGGCTGTGGATTCACTCGAAGACATCACCATTCTCTTAGCGCAACAATCAATCAATGCATAATTCCTGGACAGCCAATCCATGCCCAGAATAATCACCAAGTTGGCCATCGGCAATCCTATCAGATCTACCGAGAAGTCATGACCATCCCACTAAAATGCTACATCGCGATAGACAGTGGAGGTCAAACATTTTTCTTCGGTGGCGGTGGTCACCCGCATCGGTGGAGAAAGCATAGTAATTGGAAACTCAAGCCCCACAGCAATCAGGGTAGAAACAAATGAATGCGTAACCCCGGAGTCAAACAATATATCTACAGCAGAACCACCAATGGTAACTGTACCTCTGACAAGATTCAGAGCTTTGTCCGACTGCTGGCGGTCAAGTGTATACACACAACCGGTGGTAAGTGGAACTGCCGGTGCAACTGTAGGAACCATCTGCAAGGGAACTGCATGCACTGCAGCAGCTCTCGCTGTCACCGACGGTCAATCTCTGGAGTAGTGGCCCTCCTTGCCACACTAGAAACAGATCAACTGGCCTGTGGAACACGGCCCAAAATGAGTCTTCCCGCATCCCGAGCATCTGGGAGCAGGAGGTCTCGCTGCACTCCCTTGAGCAGAAGTCCTCTTGAACTGATTTGGCGCTTGCTTAGCCGCCAATTGTTTTCCTTTTCCTTTCTTCCCAAATTTCCTGTCTTTCCAGGAAGTGGAACCACCAGTACCCTGTGGAACCTCAGTCTTGGCCTTCTTGGCCATACTCGCGCTGCAAAAATCCTTAATGTCATGACACTGCTGCACCAGGGCCACGAAGTCTCTCGAAGCAGAACCAGCAAGGTGACCAGCAATGTCCTCATTAAGTCCCCTATGAAACTTACCAGCTAAGAAAATGGGAGCCGGACTCGTCACCCGAAAATGAGCAAACTTAACCAGCTCATTGAACTTGGCTAGGTACTCGTCAACAGACAACGAGCCCTGAACCAACCTGTCGAACTCTCCCTGCTTCCTCTCCTGTGCATCGTAGGGAAAGTACCGACCCAGAAATCAGTCCTCAAAGAAAGACCACGTCATCACGTGCCCTTGCATCTCGAACACCTGGGAAGTGTTCATCCACCACTCATGGGCATCGCCCTCCAACACGTACGTGGCGAACATCAGCTTCTGTGGATCCGTACACTGCATGACCCGAAAAATCTTGTCCAGCGCCTAAAGCCATCTAGCAGCAGCAATAGGATCATAGGATCCATCAAAAGTAGCTGGCTTATGCTTACAGAAAGCATTCAGCCAGCAGTTAATCTCTTCACGATCCTCGACGAAAATAGGAACGACCTGCATAGCCCCCGTCAGGTGACTACCCTCACCCATCTGACTCTGGGTGTCCTCCTGATGACTAGGTGGTGGCGGTGGAGGTGGTGGAGGACACTGGCCAACAGCAGGAGGCCGAAGCTTAGTTGATTATATATGTTGTATGCTGACATGACTGTATATTTCATGTTGTTTATGTTTTCTGTCATTATTATGATATTTGAGTTGAGATTGCTGTTGGGCTTTGTTGCCTCATTTGGTGAGCATGGGGTTTGTCCATGCCACATTTATTGACTATGTCTTGTTTTAGTTATGAGTTGTAATAATGTATCAGGATGTTGTCCAGACTATGTTTTGTAGATCCGTACTAGATACTCACACTTTATATTATATTGAGGTATTTCAGTTAGCTGTCTTTATAATTTACATACAGTCGATATTTTATGAGAATTGATTAAGTAATGAAGTTGGCTAAATATTGATGACATCATAATTAAATTAAAGAAAAAGTTATTACGCATTTTGATTAGCGTGGCTTAATACGATGACATGTTAACAAACCGGGTATATACGGGGTGTTACATTATACATTATTGCTTTGTGACAATAATTATTTTTCGTATTTTCTTTGAGCATAATCTCATTAATGTTGGACAATATGAATGATAACGAAGAATATGAAGTTCATCAAGAGCACCATGAATTCATGAAGCGCCGTCAAACATTCTTCTCTTTTTAATTAGGGATATTTTTGACATTTCAAATATAATTTGTAATTTTTTAAGTAAAGAAATTATTAGTATTTTAAAAAATAAGGACATTTTAGACATTTGAGGGGCTAAATGATGTATTCTGTAACCACGGTGGGTCTGAGTGATTAATTTAAAACCATAGGGGGCTAAGTGATAATTGTTGTATGAATTTCCTTTAACTTGAATTTGTTCCATAGTTCTCAACAGTTAATACCATATGTAATTATATTAAAATACATAAACAAAAATTATTTTGTTTCTTTATCTTAATATCATTTAGGTGATATTTAATACATAATTGCTTCTAATTAAGTGTTACATATTGGAAAACAATGAGAAGTGACTTATCGTATAAGCTTCTTAGGGAAAAAATGATTGAGATGGTGACATGAAACTTGAAGTTATAAACCTTGTTTTAGATAAGGGATAGGATCCTTTGACACCAGTATCTAATTTAAAGTTTGATATCTCATTTGAGAGCCATTAGATCAAAAAAGATTAACGATTTTAATTTGTAAGCATAAGATACCATTGATCTTTTTTTATCTAACGACTCTCAAATGAGGTGTCAATTATATATTACACAATAGATTGAAAATAAAACAGTTATTTATGGTGTAATAATTTTCAAAAATGAGTTCTAAAAACTTTGTTCAAACATAATAAAAAAATTTAAAATAAAAAATTATTATTTGGTGATTGAACTAGACAAAATATTTCTGTCAAAATAATTTAGTAACCTTCTAAATAAGAGGAGGGTTATAATATAGTAAAGTTTTTTTTTTTAAAAAAAAAAAACTAGCTATACTATGTCTAACTGTTAAGACTTCACTCGAAAGTATCTTACCAGTAAGACATAGTATAGTTTGTAAGCAATTTTTTTTTTTTGTAAATATAACCTTTCACTCTAAATAATAACTATTAATTGTTTAGTCAACCTTTCCATCATATCTATGTAAGCACATTAAATTAATATTTTACGAAAATATTTTAAAATTTGGAAATGTGTTTGTTATTTGAAACTTGAATTTATATATAAACCTTGTTTTATATAATATATTAGACAATAGATTGAAATGAAAACACTTATTTATTGTTTAATAACTTTCAAAAATGAGTTCTAAAAACTTTGTTCCAACATAATAAAAAATTTAAAATCGATAATTATTATTTGGTGATTGAACTAGACAAAATATTTCTGTCAAAATAATTCAGTAACCTTCTAAATAAGAGGAGGGTTATAATATAGTAAAGTTTAAAAAAAAAAAAAAAACTAGCTATTCTATGTCTAACTGTTAAGACTTCACTCGAAAGTATTTTACCAATAAGACATAGTATAGTTTTAAACAATTTTTTTTGTAAATATAACCGTTCACTCTAAATAATAATCATTAATTGTTCAGTCAACCTTTCCATCATATCTATGTAAGCATATTAAATTAATATTTTACGAAACTATTTTAAAATTTGGAAATGTGTTTGTTATTTGAAACTTGAATTTATAAACCTTATTTTATATAATATATTATACAATAGATTGAAATTAAAACAATTATTTATTATGTAATAACTTTCAAATGAATTCTAAAAACTTTGTTCAAACATTATTAAAAAATTAAAATCGATAATTATTATTTGGTGATTTAACTAGACAAAATATTGGTCTCAAAGTAATTTAGTAACCTTCTAAATAAGAGGAGGGTTATAATATAGTAAAACTTTTTTTTTTTTTACAAACTAGCTATATTATGTCTTACTGTTAAGACTTCACTCAAAAGTATCTGACCGGTAAGACATAATATAGTTTGTAAACAAATTTTTTTGTAAATATGACATTTTTCTCTAAACGATAATTATTAATTGTTTAGTCAACCTTTCCATCATATCTATGTAAGCACATTAAATTAACATTTTATGAAAATATTTTAAAATTTGGAAATGTGTTTGTTATTTGAAACTTGAAGTCATAAACGTTGTTTTATATAATATATTAGACAATAGATTGAAATTAAACACTTATTTATGGTGTAATAATTTTGAAAAATGTGTTCTTAAAACTTTGTTCAAACATAATAAAAAAATTAAAATCGATAATTATTATTTGGTGATTTAACTAGACAAGATATTGCTGTCAAAATAATTTAGTAACCTTCCAAATAAGAGGAGGGCTATAATATAGTAAATTTTTTTTTTTTTTTTTACAAACTATCTATACTATGTTTTACTGTTAATACTTTACTCAAAGGTATCTCAACACTAAGATACAGTATAATTTGTAAACTAATTTTTTGTAAATATAACTTTTTCCTCTAAATAATAATTATTAATTGTTTAGTCAACGTTTTCATCATATCTATGTAAGCACATTAAATTAATATTTGATGAAATTTTTTTAAAATTTGGAAATGTGTTTGTTATTTGAAACTTCAAGTTATAAACTTGTTTTATATAAGGGTTTTATTTTTCTTATGTTGCATGAGACAAGTTGTCTCATGTAACACACAAAAGTGGGTGGGACCCACTAAAAAGGAAGACAGAGAAAATAAAAAAGCGGGTACCACCCATTTCTTGTGTGTTTCATGAGACAACTTGTCTCATGCAATATAAGAAAAATAAAACCCTTTATATAATGGGTTCTTTTTTTTTTTGCAATCAATGTAGATAAGTTATATGCACTCACTGGAGATAAGTTATCTACAGTAAGCCCAATACGACGTCATTTTGTGACGGAAATCATGGTATTTTTGTAATTTTAATTTATTTCAAGGTTATTATAGTCTTTATAATTATTATTTTTTAATCTTTCGATCCCAAAACGACGTCGTTTGGGGAGTAAATACAGATAAATTATCTGCAGTAACTACAAAAATATTTTTCTGTTATATAATATATTAGACAATAGATTGAAATTAAAACTTTTATTCATTCTATAATAATTTTCAAAAATGAGTTCTAAAAACTTTGTTCAAACATAATAAAAAATTTAAAATCGATAATTATTATTTTGGTGATTTAACTAGACAAAAAATTGCTGTAAAAATAATTTAGTAACCTTCTAAATAAGAGGAGGGTTATAATAGAGTAAACTATTTTTTTTTTTTTTACAAATTAGCTATAATATGTCTTACTGTTGACCGGTCAAATATAATATAGTTTGTAAACAAAAAAATTTGTAAATATAATATTTCCCTCTAAATAATAATTATTAATTGTTTGGTCAACCATCCCATCGTATATATGTAAGGACATTAATTTAATACTTTACGAAAATATTTTGAAATTTGGAAATGTGTGTTGTTATTTGAAACTTGAAGTTATAAACCTTGTTTAATATAATATATTAGACAATAGATTGAAATCAAAACACTTATTTATGGTGTAATAATTTTCAAAAATGAGTTCTAAATTTTTTTTTCAAACATAATACTACTGGTAACACATAATATAGTTAAAACACTTACATGTCTTACTGTTAAGACTTTATTCAAACATATCTTACGGTAACAAATAATATAGTTCGCAAACAATAAAAATTATAAATATAATTTTGTCCTCTAAATAATAATTATTAATTGTTTAGTCAACTCTTCCATCATTTCTATGTAAGCACATTAAATTAATATTTTATGAAAATATTTTAAAATTTGGAAATGTGTTTGTTATTTGAAACTTGAAGTTATAGTTTATCAAAAAAAAAAAAAAAAAGAAACTTGAAGTTATAAACCTTGTTTTATATAATATATTAGACAATAGATTGAAATTAAAACACTTATTTATGGTGTAATAATTCTCAAAAATTAGTTCTTAAAACTTTGTTCAAACATAGTAAAAAGTTTAAAATAGATAATTATTATTTGGTGATTTAACTAGACAAAATATTGCTGTCAAAATAATTTAGTAACCTTCCAAATAAGAGGAGGGTTATAATATAGTAATTTTTTTTTTTTTTACAAACTAGTTATACTATGTCTTACTGTTAATACTCTACCCAAAAGTATCTTACCGGTAAGATATAGTATAGTTTGTAAATAATTTTTTTTTTGTAAATATAACTTTTTCCTCTGAATAATGATTATTAATTGTTTAGTCAACTTTTTCATCATATCCATGTAAGCACATTAAATTAATATTTTATGAAAATATTTTAAAATTTGGAAATGCGTTTTTTATTTGAAACTTCAAGTTATAAACCTTGTTTTATATAATGGGTTCGTTTTTCATCGGAGATAAGTTATCTTCGATAAGTCCAATACGATGTCATTTTGGGACGGAAATCATGGTATTTTTGTAATTTTAATTTATTTCAAGGTTATTATAGTCTTTATAATTATTATTTTTTAATCTTTCGATTCCAAAATGACGTCGTTTTGGGAGTAAATGTAGATAACTTATCTGCAGTAACTACAGAAATATTTTTCTGTTATATAATATATTAGACAATAGATTGAAATTAAAACACTTATGCATGGTGTAATAATTTTCAAAAATGAGTTCTAAAAACTTTGTTGAAACATAATAAAAAAATTAAAATCGATAATTGTTATTTTGGTGATTTAACTAGAAAAAAATATTGCTGTCAAAATAATTTAGTAACCTTTTATGAAAATATTAATTGTAATTGTTTAATATTTTAAAATAATAATGTAGTAAACAAAAAAAATTATAAATGTAACTTTTTCCTCTAAATAATAATTATTAATTGTTTAGTCAACTTTTCCATCACATCTGTGTAAGCACATTAAATTAATATTTTATGAAAATATTTTAAAATTTGGAAATGTGTTTGTTATTTGGGAAAAGTTCAACCCCATAAAATGTAACGCCCCGTCTGCGGCCGGTTAATTAACATTCATATGATAGTAAGCGCAGCATGCTCAACTTAATTAATGCGAAAGCTAACTAAATAGATTTATCTTTTTCCTTATGTATTGCAAACCTTTTTACTTCCATGGCCAAAGTAAAACGGACAGCATTTCCTCTGTATTTTGGACAACTGGGGATAATTTCCACCTGATTGATAGTTTAATATAATCCAGACATATACCATATTACCTAGCCATCCATGGCATAGGCTATCTCAATATCACACTGTCTCAAAATAATGTTCACGATGTTACTTATATAATTACATCAAATAAACAAAAGAGATGCAATTAAATAAGTAACATAGACCTGAGCATGCATAACTAACAACATATACAAACTATCGACATGGCATAGACATCTCCTATGCTCTCAAAAAAAAAATACATGGCATGTACAACTCAAAATATGGTATGTCAGGTACAAATCTAAGTATCCACAAGACCCTGACAATCATGTCAAGTAATATATCTCATCTGGCCTCTTGCTACGCGATGCCTCGGCACCATCAGCTCCTGTACCTGAAATGGTGATGCCCATAACACGGGGTGAGATAATATAATTACCTCAGTAAGCTAGGAACTCTTAGAGGACCCCAAGCTGTTGCTTTTAATCAAGTACAGATTTGTACTCTTTTTCAATCACTTAATTCTCTGTGATTTTTTTATCCACATTCCACCTTAAGACGGTAGCAAAAAATATCAAATGTGTTATGCGTCTAAATAAAAATAAAATTTTAAAAAATAGAATAAGATTTCAAAACAATTGAAGAAAAATAAGATCAAATATGTTAAAAATCACAACAATGACAGAAAAAACTAAAATAAAAAAATTCTAATATATATATATATATATATATATATATATATATATATATATATATATATATATATTGAAGAAAAAAAGAAAAAATATGATAAAAAAATAAAAAAAATTGGAACAAAAAGAAATCACAGTTATGAATTTCTAATATTTTTTCTTTTATTTTTCTTTTAATTTTTTTTTGTCCTTGGTCTGTTTATTCTTTTTATTTAGACAAACTTGGTCTTTTTTATATCTCTATTTTATTCTTTCTCTTTTTTTAATTTATTCTATATATTATATATTTTTTTTTTGATAACATCTATATATTCTATTTATATATAACAAGCAGAGGAGAGCTCGACTTTACATCCCTTTCACGGTGGAAATGTTCCACTTACAAGAATGTTCAAAGCAAAAGAAAAAAAATTGGTGGAACCTGATGAAATTTTTTCTAAATGGAAAGATGAGGTGCGAACTCTTCCAACTCATCACCACCGAAGCAAATGCAATTGTGGATGGTGCTTCCTTGTTGGAACTTGGAAGCATTTGAAACACGGGCTATGAATCCGGTCAAACACTAATGAATCTTGGGCTTCAACTCAAATTTTTTTGGCCCATCTTCTTCTTATTGCATATTGTATAAATTTTTTTTTGGTACAACAAAGGGTCAAGGCCCCAAAAAAACAAACAATATTGTATAATTTTTAGTTTGGCAGGATATATCATTCCTCCTCCTTCTTCTTTTTTAGTTGTCACATTCTTATAAATTAGTAATTTTACTTAATCATATTTTTAAAAATATAAAATATTAATTATTAAATAAACAAATGTATTGATGAATTACTATTTTTATGAATGATTTTAATGCATAAAGATAATAATTCTATTTACATACATAAAAGTAAGTGTATCTCATCATAAAGAAAGGAAGAAAAAAATTAGTGGATGCACTCATAAATGACCTGAAATTAAGAAAAGTCCAATCCAACTAATACAAAACAGTCTATATGTAAGCACCTAATATCCATCCATGGATTCATACAGTATATGGCTCCGTGCCAACGTATACCTCATCTAGCATATCTGATACATAGTAATATACATATCTCCAACAATCTCATATCCATTGATTTCCTTGAACTATAATATATAAAATCTTTCTTTAACATATACCTCAATCTCTTTACGTTACATGTTCATATGCTCTTTGTTTTCCATCTCAAACATACATTCCCAATGAATATTAACATACATCATCCATATAGTAAATGCCCAATATAATGTCCATTACATACCATGTGAGAATATCAAAATATAAATACATGACAATGTCCAAAATACATAAACCCTATGCATGAGCTCTCTATTCAAATACAACATAAAGGATAGTGCCAACTACACATCGTCAAATCTCTAAATTTCCCACATGTACAAAAGTAACATAGATGTTCAAAATACATACAGTGTCACATTAGTACATAAAGAGGGCTAAATCATCATGCTATACAAAATATGCCCCAAACTAAACAACATCTAGAGTCATGAACTTTATGGCTACTTGCCCACTACTGAGCCCTCACCAACTGAAATGGAACCTGAAATGAAATCCCTAACATGGGTGAGATGCGAATCTCAGTAAACCAAAGACCTTGGAGGGTCACTCTGCCTAACAATTCACTTATTGTACAGGTATAACATAACATATAATTCTTATAGTTCCTTTTCATTTAAACATACACACATAATCATATCTGAGGAACCCATGGAGGTCATTCTACCATGCCCATGTTTGGTCTCTAACTGGTATGGCCCTTTCAAGAGATCTCGTGTCTCCTAGGTTGCTACCCTCATGGAGGTTATTCTACCATATCCATGGAAAGGCCATACATACCGACTAATGGAGGTCATCTACCATACCCACTAATCTACCATATAACACACAATATAACTACCAAAAATAACTAAGAAAAATTAAAAGAGTTAGAATATCTCCCCTGATAAAAGAATTGCAGGTCCAAGATGCAAGCATACCATTCCCAGATTTAGAGAATTGCTATCCTCAGCAATAATTAGACCACAAGATGGATGAAAAACCTGCACAATGGAACAACAGTGGCATATAGGATAGACTATGATGCGCACCTTAAAACATCAAAGAAAGATATACCAACACAAAGTAAAAAAAAAAAATACGAAACAGAAAAATAAACTAATATATACAATCTCCGTTAACAAGGAGATATTATCAACCCTCCATGTCATCCCCCTCAGCAGTGTGGGATGACTCAGCAAATGGAGGATCCGGTAGTACTGGATGTCTTGGTGCGTGAGACCATCATTCCCAGATTTGGTCCAAACCATGGATCCATGTTAAGAACTCTTTGAAGCATTGATTTTTCCGAGAGATAGAGTCTCGGTGTCTCTTGTCAAACTTCAGCTCCCGGTGTCTCTTCCAACTCGTATCAAAGAATTTCACCACTTCCTTTCTCATTGCCTTCTTCTTTGTAGGACTACGCCTCCTTTGAAGTGTCCTCACCTCTTTAACATCATCTTTTAGAGTTTGAGGAAGATCCTTCAATTCCACTTTTGAGGTTCCATCTTCTTTATAATCATATGCTTTTTCAGGAACCTCAACCGCTACATCTTTTTCTTCCTTTAAGACTTCAAGACTAAAACAATCGTCTTTGTGAGAAGACTGTTTTAAAGAATCAAAGTAATGAATAGTAACATTTCATAATTCATTCTTAGCTTGAGCTTCCCGCTTTCAACATCAATCAGTGCACGAGATGTAGCTAAAAAAGGTCTACCCAGCAAAAGAGGCATCTCAGCTCCCCCTTCAATGTCCAACACCACAAAATCAACAGGGAAGATGAACTTGTCCACCTTCACAAGAACATCTTCTATTATTCCACTAGGCTTCCTTACAGACTTATCAGCAAGTTGAAGAGATGCCAAAGTAGGCTTCAACTCGGTGATCCCTAAGGAATTACAAACAGAAAGGGGCATCAAATTAATGCTAGCCCCTAGATCACATAATGCCCTGCCAATTTTGGTGTTACCAATTTCAACAGAAATATTGAAGCTCCCTGGATCATGACGCTTAGGCGGGAACTTTTTTGTAATAATAGCACTACACTCCTCAGTAAGTGTCACTGTTTGACATTCTTGCAACTTGTGCTTCCTTGACAACAAATCCTTCATGAACTTGGCATAATTTGGCATGCTAGCCAAAGCTTCAGCAAATGGAATGTTGACATGCAACTTCTTGAATATATCAAGAAACCTTCCATACTGTTGCTTCTGATCCTTCTTCTTGAATCTTTCAGGATAAGGTGCCATGGCTCTCACATATTTGGGACTCAGCTCAAATTTCTTCTTTTCAGCAATAATAGGCGGCTCTTTTTCTTTACCTTTCTGAAGAGGTGTCTTAACATCAGAAGGAATCACCTCCTCTTTTTCTGGCTCCTCAACCGCCTTAAGCTTCTCAATAGCTTTCACCTTTGTGCTCAGCTTTTCTGGAGCTGCTACCACCTTACCACTTCTAGTTGTGAAAAACATACAATCCTCATTGGGATTTATAACTGTGTTACTAGGGAAAGTGCCTGGAGTTCTATCAGCAACTTGCTTAGCCAACTGGCCAATTTGATTCTCCAAATTCTTGATAAAAGCGCTCATGTCTTTAGTATTGGCCCTAGTCTCTTCCATGAAGGCATTGGAGTGTTGAGCCATTTGTCCAACTAACCTCTCCAAATCAGAAGGTTCGTTAGCTTGGACTGGTGGAGGCAACAAGTAGTTGTTGGAATTGTAATCAAGACCTGTGCCTTGAATCTTCCGTTGATAATTATTACTACCAGATAGGAAATTCTGATTCCTCAGAATGTTTCATGGCGGAGACCTTTGATCGTACCATACGTCATTCACCTGCACTTGTTGAGGAGAGTCAAAATATAATAAAGATGAACATTCATTGGATTCATGCTCACCCCTGCAGTATTCACAAACCACAGCTACGGCTTGGACAGTAGATAGTTGCATCTTGTCCAGCCTCGAGGTCAAATTTGCTAGTTGTTGTGCTAACAATTTATTTTCAGCTAGTACAACATCATTGTTGTTTAGGTGCAAAATACCTCTCTTAGGCTTGGCTGTCAAACCTTCATTTTCATTGGCATCCATTCTTTCTATCAACACTAGGGTCTCATTTGCTCTCATTGATTTAATGCTACCACCTGCTGCACCATTCAGCACCATCTGGACTTCAGGTTTACAACCGTTGAAGAAGATTCAGACCTGATCACCATTAGTCATGGGATAATGAGGACATCTCCTCATTAGATCCTTGAAGTGGTTCCATGCTGCACACAAAGTTTCACCCTCAACTTGAGTGAAATTTGTGATATCATTCACCATCTAGTTGAATCTTTCCATTGAATTGAACTCAGCAAAGAACTTGTTTGATAAAACTTCCCATGATGGAATACTTCTTTCAGGTTGCCTCTCCAACCAATTCAAAGCCTTTCCTTTAAGAGCAAAAGGAAATAATCTCAGCCGGACTGCATCATTTGACACCTGGGGGGTGTTTGGTAGAATCACAGATCATCAGGAATCTGTTTATGAATCTATGAGGATCTTCATCATCCTCTCCACCAAACTGAGCTCTCTCCACCAATTGAATATTATCCGACTTGAGCTCCCAAGTATTGTTGCCAACTTCAGGATGGACAATACTTGAATTGGGCCTGTTAAATAATGGCGTCAGAATAGTATCCATGAGTGGATTGTCTGCTTCCTCATTGTTTCCTGCCATTGTTTGTGCTTCTTCAAAAAGAATTCCTAACTCGTTGAATGCAAGCTTCTTCCGAGCAAGTTTCTTGTTCCACTTTTCTGATCTTGTGATCTCCAAATCAAGTGGAAATTCAGGGAGTGTACCTCGCATACAACTCAGAAAAGAGATCAGTAGCACTGTTCAAATAAAATAAAATACAAAAAAGAAAATATTCACAAATCTAATCTTAAAAAATCAAGATTATATTATATAAGATAAACCAATCCCCGGCAACGCCGCCAAAAACTTGATGCTCTACGGCAAGTATACCGATCGCACAAGTAATATAGAAGTCAGTAAAGTATCGTTTCCACAGGGTTTGGGATCGAATATCAATTAAACTTTCTCTTAAAGAATGGAAAAATTCAAATAGGGTTTGTGACAAATATTGTCAATTTGATGGAAATGAGAATAAAGACTTATTTTTGGTATTTTCTAAGGATCAAGAACACAATAAAAATGAGATGTGATTTGAAATATATGAGAAAAAAATATTGTAGCCAGGATTCATTCACCAAATGATCCCCGCTTTTTACTCCGGATTGATTTACAGTATTCATTTATATAATTTCTTAGATAAATTATCATCTAAAAAGATTTAATAGTTAACGTTAATTCCTTGCAGGGTTAACCCTTTAGCCCCAATTGGAACCCCAATTCCTTGCAATGTCTCGCATGGATTTAAGCATTAAACGCGATAAATTAAACATCTGCAACCAGATAAAACGTCTATTCCTAGCACGCATACAGATCGTTACCCTACTCCATTTCAATATCAAAACCCCAATATTCCTATCTAGGGTTCTAATCCTCAGATTATTATCAACTATTAGAGTGATCAATTCTAACAAAGAAAATATGAAATTCACACAGAGTAGTGATAAAGATAATTATATGAACGAATAAAGATAAATCAATCCTTTGTATCAAAGGTTCACATATGGATCGTGACCCTGACTACAATAAAAAGAGAATTAGCCGACCATTGACATGGCTGGAAATCCAAAATTCAACAAGAACACAAAATAAAACAAAAGAAAAAGATGAACAAGGTGAACACTGGAGGAATTCTTGAGCGCAGTCATCAACTCTCCTTGCAGAATGTCAGATCTGCTAGGGTTCTGTGAAGAGGTGTATTTATACTCCTCTTTCCTTCTTCCAAAAATAACCTCGGATAACACGGTACTCCTTTCCCGCAAACCGGCGCCAGTTGGCGCCGTTGTGGCGCTAGTCGGCGCCACCCTTCTGTCCAAGATTGCAAAGTCGGAACAACTTGCTCGTAAAGTGGCGTTGGTGGCCTTCAAAGTGGCGCTACTTGGCTTGAAATTTGGCGCTACTTGGCTTCATTTTGGCGCCATGCTACTGTGACATTTCGATTCTTTCATAAACCGGCGCCGGTTAGCGCCATTGTGGCGCCACTTGCAAAGCTCCGGCGTAGAGTTCGTGCCAGTGTGGTGCCGGTCTGCGCCATGTTGCTGGAATACGTACTCTTCTGCACCGAGTGGAATTGCATTAACGGGATTTTTATAATTCTCACTTCTTTTTCTTGCGAACACACAACCAATAGGTGAGAAATATCCTTAACATATAAGAATCAATATAACAAGCAAATATGTATTTAAATTGCTCTTTTATTATTCAATTTTTATAATTTCCAGCTTATAAAACTACACTTGCCAGAGGAACATCACGCCCTCCTGCCGTCCAAGGTATCAACCCCCGAGGTACCCGAACCTGAAAATGTGCCCCAATACGGGGTGAGATCTCTAAAAAGAAATCTCAGTAAGACAAGGGGTCCTCAAGGATCTCTCCAGCCCAAGCTCACTTACATGTGCAATATAAGTTCTAAAATAGTAAAACGGTATAAGTTCCAAGATTTGTGCAATGCAGCGTATATCCATGTCATGTGTGTCAACATCCTACTGGCCAGAGAATAAACATGTAGGAATTACATACGTCTACAACCTACAGTACAAGACGCTACTTGCACCTCACCCACAAAATCACCATCTTGTATGTCACCACATACTCAGGCTTACCGTCTAGGTGGAACACCACATACATATCATATGACACTTGCACTCAACATCACAGCTTAATAGCATATCAATAATTATTTCATATTTTCACAAAAGCACAGCATGCATATAACCATCCCTCCATGAGGTATGGTGGAACCAACAATGGCAAAACCAAGGACACGAAAGCTTACCTGTAGTGCCAAAATCTCTATCCAGAGGCTCGGTAACAACAGGCAACCCAACAGTCTCACCACAAGTCAATTGCAATCTGTTCATTATGAACACACAATTTAATATTCAAAAATCTTAATTTCATAACCATTAAACATGGTCTTCTTTTTCCTTTTCATCCATTCAAATTCATAATTATTAAGCATTAAGCCCTACAATTAAAGGTATTAATGTTTCCCATCAGTAACACTAACTTCCTAGGGCTTCATGCCCAAATGGGGATTTTCCCATGCAATAAAAACTAGTTTCTGGTCATTCTGAAAGGTAGGAATCGATTACCAAACATAGAGAATCGATTCTTGCACTTAGTAATCGATTCCCAACAAGAGGGAGTCGATTCCCACGCGAATAGAACAAAATTCTGCAGAATTTTTCTACATAATCCGCGACCCAGATGCTTCCCCAAGGTTCAAGGTCCGATTTTTCTCAAAAATAGATAGATGTTCAAAATCACTAAACATGCATAGATTAACAATTCTTAAATTGATTAATCAAAGTTCCCTCTTTTAGTGACTTAAACAAGCTAAAATCATGGATTTCAAGAGGAATGATCATGGTATACTTATGGAGTCTCAAAAATGGTAGAACAATGTGCTCTTGGAGCTCTCAAATCAGTCCCAAAAATCAGATTACACAAGGCCATGAAATGGTGATCAAAGCTTGGTCCTTTCTCAACCAAAATGGCACCGTGAAGCCTCAAATGACAAGAAAAAGCTTCCTCACCAAGAACCCCAAGAAGTTAGTGCCCAAATGCTCAGAGGACAGTCCCTCGAGCTCACAAGAACACACTCTCCACTTCCCCAATGTGTGCTACAAGTCTATACTATATATGATGGAGGAAGGTTTTCATGAAGAAAAGTGGAGTCTTTGGTGAAAAATGGAGA
Organism: Gastrolobium villosum; assembly: GCA_032173675.1. NCBI lineage: Eukaryota > Viridiplantae > Streptophyta > Magnoliopsida > Fabales > Fabaceae > Gastrolobium > Gastrolobium villosum. Next base: position 167,453 of record JAVKPL010005302.1, on the reverse strand, counting down.
AAAAACTCAACTTTTATGAAGAGGGAAGAAGGTGGAAACCCCCAAATGTAACACCCCGTGTTAACCCGGTTTGTTAACATGTCATCGTATTAAGCCACGCTTAATTTAAAAATGCGGAATATCTTTTTCTTTTCAATTATGACGTCATTCTACTTAGCCAAGTTGATTACTTAACCATTTTCATAAAACATCGCCTGTACATAAATTACAAAAGACAACTAACTGAAATACTTCGAATATAATTAAGTAAGTATCTAAGTCACAGATCTACAACACGTAGTCCGGACATAATCCTGATACATTATTAATACTCAAATCTAAACTAAGACATAGTCAATCAATGTGGCATGGACAATCCCCATGCTCACCAAATAAGGCAACAAAGCCCAACAACAGTGTTAACTCAAATATCATAATAAGGAAAAAACATAAACAACAACCAATATCCAGTCATATCAGCATACAACAAATATATAATCAACTAAGCTCTAGCCTCCTATCGCCAGAGGCATCAGCCCCAAAATTACCTGAACCTGAAATAAGTGTCCCCAAACATGGGGTGAGATCTCTAAATAAAAAATCTCACTAAGACAAGGGGTCCTCAAGGGTCTTCAACCCCAAGCTCACTTACATGTGCAATATAAGTTCAAAAGCAGTTTAACAGTATAAGTTCTCAAAATAGTGCAATACAACAAATAATCATGTCATGTGTGTTATAACATTTCTACTGATCAGAGAAGTGCAGAAATCCATCTAAACCCACACAGTACTAGCCATTGCTGTACCCGCCCACAGGACCACCCATTGGCCTCCCATAGGCATAACACCACATACATATCATAAGCAATTGCACTTAACAGCTCATTAGCATTTCAATAAAACAGTACATGAAAACACATAATGCATACAACCATCCCCCATGGGAAATGGTGGAACCAACAATGGTCAAACCGAGAACACAAAAGCTTACCTCTCAAGCTATCCGTCCAAACCAAGAGTCCACACTGACCCATGGTCACCAAACAGCACAATCACAGTCTGTTTATAACAGGAATATCATCAATAACCATACTTGATTACTTAATCATTTTCAAGACTGAAATTTCATATCTTTATGAAATATTCTAAGATTTTACTATTTTAAACTAGACATCTTAAGGTTTCCAAAGATATATTTTATGTCTCAATCGGAGTTGTACAACTTCGGTTATATTTTTCATAAAGTGACTATTGCAAACTGAATTTTCAGCAATCAAGTTTCTACTTCAAACCAACACTACGACCAAAAAACTTATCCAATGGCTATGAAATTTTACAGGCTTGTAGCCCTATGTGTTAGCTTTACATAGGTCTAAATCTCACTCAATTTGAAGCTCTGTAGCTCGAGATATCGCGATTTTACTAAACTAGGTCGTTGCTGTCATATTCGCACTAGGTAATCGATTATCATACAAGGGGTAATCAATTACCCTTCATGGTAATCGTTTTCCACTCAAAGGTAATCGATTACCACCCGTGCAGAAACGCAAAATGCAGATTTTTCTGCATAATTCAAGCTCCAATGGCCTCCCAAGGTTTAGAAGTTCAAACAGAAGTTCAAACTACCATATTACACTTAAATTAACAACCTTTTGCTTGAATCATCAAAGTTTCCCTTTTTAAAAGACTCAAAACAAGATTTGATCATGAATTCACAAAGGAAATGGTGAGGGGTTACCTAAGAGCCTTTGAAGATAGAAAAATGGGGGAACTTTGAGGACTTTTGAAGGTGCTCCAAGCTACTGAATTGGTGGTGCACGGAAATCTCACTTCAAGGTAGGTTCTTTCTTCACAAAGGTTGGTTCTTGGAGCTTATAAAGAGGTATCCATGACTCACACACTAAGAACTCCAAATTCAGCCCTTCCTCAATACAAGCAGAAGCTAAAACCCACAACACATAAGCTTTTCCTCACAAGACTCAAGTTCTATAAAGGGTGATGATGGTTTAATGGCATAAGATTGGAGAAATATGGTGAAAGGTGAGTTCTTGGTCAAGTTTCATGCGCAACACTCAAGCTTTCATGAAGGAGGAATGTGGCAGCCATGGAATCAACCTTGGGATCAGAAAAACTGACCTAGGTTTGTGTGTAAGTGACTATTTATATTAGTAGTCCACTAATCCACAGTATTAGTTCTAATAGCTCTGCTAATCTTTTTAATCTCAAACTTCATATTCTGAACCTAGCCCTTTTTCTAGGATTTTTCATATTTTAATCTTAATTTTTCGCAACACTTTTTCGGTACGCGTTTTAACGCGGACAATATTAGTTCTGACACCAGTTCTCATTATTTTGATCTGAAACTTGTTTTACAAGTCCTATATATTATTCTAGGAACATTCATGCACTTATTATAATTTTCTGTGATACTTCACCGGTATGCATTTATACCTAGTTGCAGAATCGATATCTGCACTTTTCATCAGAAAAGTGACTTTCAGCATTATTAATCATTTTCTATATTTTTTTAAGCCCCATAATAATTATTAGGGTCAATTATGAAATTATTTCCTAATTTCACATAATTAATTAATTAACTTCCTTAATTAACGGTGCGGGTTCTTACACCAAGAGTCAGAAAACTCACGTAGACAAAAGGAAATGACCTAGGGCTTTGTGTCCACTTAATATTTATGACCCACTTAAGTTTAATCCGTCGGTATTAGTGCTAATAGCTGCTCTTATCATTTTAATCTCAAACTTCATATTCTGAACCTAGCCATTTTTCTAAGACTTGTCATATTTTTATTATAATTTTTCGCAACATTTTTTCGGTACGCGTTTTCACGCAGTCGGTATTAGTTCTGATGATGTCAGTTCTCATTATTTTGACTTCAAACTTGACATACCAGTCCTAAATATTATTTTAAGAATATTCATACATTTATTATAATTTTTCGGGATATTTCACCGGTACGCACTTATATCGTGAAGCAGAACCAGTATATGCACTTTTCATCAGAAAAGTGACTTTCAATATTATTAAGCCCTTATAATAATTATTCAAGGTCAATTATGGAATTCTTTCCTAAACTCTCAATTAATTATTTAAATTCCTAATTTAACGGTGCGGTTCTTACATGCTGCGTGTGGCAGTTTAATGAGAAATAATACTAGTAATTGACTGGGGGGATTTACGTATAATTTTGGTCATTATACTACTCTCGCAACTGAGTTATGGCGTATACTTAAAGGTTTGGAAATGGCTTGGAGTGATGGGAGAAGGAAAATTATAGTTGAAAGTGACTCAAGTAATGTTATAGTGATGCTCACCAAAGCTGATGAGCAGCTCGCGAGTCCCATTTAGTGACTCGAATAGGACCATGGCTAGACAAGAACTAGAGGGTTCATTTCCGGCACATATGCATGGAAGCTAATTAGTGTGCAGACTCAGTTGACTAATTTGTCTTCCTTTTTTCGTTTTTTTACCCCCACCACCCCATTTGAATTTTCATATTTTAGCTTATGCTCCTTCTATAGGGACCATCCGTAGGATTTGTTTTTATTGTTTTTTCTTTTGTTTTGTTGCTGGGCTGGCCCCTTTCATTCACCAAAACAAAGAAACATTCAAAAATAATTATTTGTTTAGTAAACAGAAAAATAATTATGTTTACGAAAATGAATAAAGTATACTAACATTCACACGACGATGTTATCAATTTTATAATTTAAAATGTATTGAAACGCAAGGGGGAAATTTGATTTGTTTAGAAGCATTTGTTTCCCGAAAATTCAGAATAAAAGATTTTCTAAGGTAAATTTATACTGAAATTATAAATCGACTGCCAATAAGAAAACATGATTCAAATGCAAGTCAAGTAATTAGTATAAAAGAAAATTGATTAAGTTTAACAATCCCATTAGCAGTGGGCAGACTTAGTAATTCCATCCGTTTTTTCTTTTTTATGATAAGCCACTATTATTCTCCATGGAGGCAATCTTATTTTAGTCGTGGAGGCAATCCTATCAGAGCTGATCAGAGTAAGTTGTAATTGTTACTAATGATGTACTAATGTGGCTTTTAGCATTGCTCAATCGTTATAATCAAATAAATTGATTTAATATTGTCAAGTTCGAACCTTATGATGAGATCATGAAATTCATTGATAATCAAATATTCCGTAATTTTCAACATGTATGGGGCACCTGGGGAGACGTTCCTAAAGAAACTCGAGATGCTTGGAGGAATGAATTCATGGTAAGTTACGTATATCTCGTTAATGCTAATGTTTTATTACAAAGATGTACACTAACTACACATTTGTCACTAATTTGTGCGCTAATCGAAAAAATTGGCAATTTACAGGATAATTATAGGTGGTTGCCCGAGGATCGCCATAACCTTGAAAGAGCTTGGCATCACAAAGCCACCACAATGTTCGCAAATAAAATGGATAAAGTAAGACATGATAAGGGGAAAAATGCATGGTGTAGTGAAGCATTAAAAATCCAATTGAAAGAAAAATGGAAAAACTGTCCTAAGTTTCAAAAGAGATCTGCTCAAAATAAGGAAAATAGGGCCAAGCAGGACACACCCACATATGCTGGAGGGTCGATTCCAATCAGCAAGCATCGACAAAGGATAGTAAGTATAAATTGTTTTCTAGTTCGATATTCAACAATTCGTACTTGCAACTAAAGAATTAATGATTTTCATTTGTATTTCCAGGAGGCTTCTGGAGAAGTGCCGCCTGAAAAGGTTGATTGGGCTACCTTCGAGCAAACTCATTCCCAGCAGCCTGAAGCTGGTCAAAGGCGGTGGTTAGGCCCTAAAGTGAAGCTAATAGCGGTTTGATCATTTATTATTTGACATTTGGTTTTTCTATGATGGTTTATGTCATGTTTTACATGTCCACATGTGTGCTGGTTTTTCTTTACTTGCAGGAAAATTTTCAAAAACTTGAAGATGAGAGGTCTACACAGGCGGCGACAGACGGTCAATTCAGCTCCTCCTATTCCGATAATGGGAACATGTTGGTTACAGCTGCAGGTGGACTCAACAAGAAAGGAAGGGTGGTTGGGCTGGGAGGATATGCTAGCCGACTGAAGCCTAGTAAGCGGCCCTCTACCCAGGTTGACGGTGTTTCTGCAGGTAAACTCAATGCATAGTTAATTCTTTTATATTTTCAATCTTTATTCTATTAATATTTTATTTTAAATATTTAACTTACTGCTTTATAATAATGTATTTGCAGATGAGCTTAAAAGGATGAGGGTGTCCCACTCCCAGATTCAGGAGCAATTGCATGCTACGACGGAGCAATTGCATGCTACGACGGAGGAATTGCATGCTACGACGGAGGAATTGCATGCTACGAAAGAGCAAGTAACTCAGCAAGCAGAATTTATGAAGCAGCAAGCTGACATTATGAAACAAATGCAGGAACAACTCCGACTTTTAATGCAAGACAAGGAAGCCAACTGCAACAAGTCGAAGGGACCGGCGACGGATGATGACCCTGATGATGATGATGACTTTGCTAGGACTTTAGAGGCATACTAGTTGTTTGTATGTTTTACTTCTTTTAGGACTTCAGAGATATATCAGATATTTTTTGTATGTTTTATTTTGTTTAGAACTTTAGAGACATTTTATTTGTAGATTTGATGGTTGTTGTTGTTCACTTTTGCTGATATACTATTTAATTTTAATTATTTATCCAGTATTTTTTTGGATTTCTGTTGCTAAATTTATGTTCATTTGGAATCCTTGTTGTTTACAGGAAAATTAACAAAATTTAATACGTTTTTTTATTTTAATTCCAGAATTTGTGACAGAAATTTTGAAAATTCCCTTGCAAAATTCGTAGCATTTTGCAAGGGAAAATCAAAATGTTCCCTTGCAAAATTCGCAGCATTTTGCGAGGGAAAATCAAAATGTTCCCTTGCAAAATTCGTAGCATTTTGCGAGGGAAAATAAAAATGTTTCCTTGCAAAATTCGCAACATTTTGCGAGGGAAAATAAAAATGTTCCCTTGCAAAATTCGTAGCATTTTGCGAGGGAAAATAAAAATATTCCCTTGCAAATTTTGCAACGGAAATTTAATACACCCCTTGCAAATTCTGCTACGGACTTTTGCGAGGGAAATTATACTCGAAATTTCTGTCGCAATCTACGAGGGAAAAACACTGTAGATAGGTGTGTTGTTTGTGAGGGAAACTTACTTTTTTGCAAGAGAATTTTTCCGTAGCAATTTGCGAGGGAATTGTCATATGACAAATTTCTCTTACAAATCTATTTGCGACGAGGGTCTTAGCGAGGGACGGTGTTCCCTCGCAAATTCCGTTGCAGACAGTTTTTGCAAGGGAATTTGGCTGTTTTGCAAGGGAATTTGTCCCTTGCTGATTGTGAATTTTCTAGTATACATCCGCCTTCACAAGGATTTGAACCCAAAACTTTGCTTAAGCAGAATCAAGAATGTATCACTTGAACCACTCCCTTTGGTTAATTCCATCCACTTTTGAAATTGATGAAATTTGAATATTATTATAAAGGAGGGAAAAAAGAAACAGCTAAATTATTTGGGGAATGACAAACCCTTTAAATAGGTGGAGTCCACAATAAAGATTAAACATCGATTTAATCAAATGGAGAAGGAAAGAAGTAATTAACTTCGTTTATTGTAAAGTTACCAAAGCATTAGCTTTGAACACAAAAGCACTTAAAACCAACTAATTATGAATCAAATATTTTGACATAATGAGAATTATCTGAACAACCTGGTCAACAACATTAGCATATGCGGGGAGCAAGGAAGTATCATGATAAGGAGGATCAGATGGTGACTCCCCTGAAATACAATCATCAACGTCTGTCATAATAGCACTCGCAGCCACATTCATACCTTGGTAATCTCCTAACTTCAACATCTTTTGACTGTACTCAACTTCACCGAGGGCACCCTCATCATAAGTGAAATGTACCAAACATGTTTCGTAATGTTCTTTCGCCTTAGGATCAGTAACATGCACAATCAAACCATTGATCAGGTTGATTGTGTTGGTGACATTGGCACGAACGACATCAATGGTGTATTGGGCAAAGTTAACAAGATCTATATCAACTGCTCCACCGGGTTTTGAGTGAAGAAGTCTTGAACAAAATGAAGGGTCTTTGGTTTGATTGCAAATAACATCCACTTCCACAACTTTAGTTGCGTGAGAGGATGCAGCAAATAAAATGAACACCAACACGAAAAAAAAGATCAAACATGTTCTAACAAAGAAATGAACCATTTTTCCTTCCTCTCTGAGCCTTTTCGTTTAGTTTCAGTAGTGGTTTAGTGTATTCTGTTTGAGAATCAGTTTATAGTTCTCAATTGAAAACAACAATCGCCTTTGTCGGATTATCTACTATGTAAATGCTTTGCTCATTTGGAAAAGAGTTTTTGGTTTACTCTTCTATATATCATTAACTCACTTATCTTTTTTCCTTTTCTTTCTTGTCGTCTTTTAACTATAATAAGAGCTCTAATAGAATCATATTTGAGTTGACTTTTGCTTTTAAGAAGAAAAAAACTAAAAATAAGACATCAAATAGGCAATAATTAAGTATCTTAATAATGAATTAAATTATCAAATATTTGAATGTATTGTTCGTATGTAAAATAGTTGACTTTTTTCACAAAAAAAAAAGAGTTGACTTTCGAATTTGACCGTGGTAAATAAACTTAATAATAATTAATGAAATTACATTTAAAAGTATTTAATATATTAAAAACAGAATCACATTGTGCATAATGAGTTAGATTATCTACTATATAAATGATTTGCTCTTCAGCAACAAAGCCTGACACAGTGGATAGATGGTTGGGTCTCTTAAGCATCCAGACAGGAGTTCGATCTCTGGTCGTGTGTATGGAAAAAAACTTTGTTGGTAGAGATAAAACCTACTTCAATGGTCTCTATTTCTAAAAAAAATTAGCCTTTAACCGTTGGCTGAGGGATACATTGTGGAAATTCAAAAAGATGCTTTGCTCTTCTGGAAAAGAGTTAATTTCAAACATAGCCCTAATAAATGAATTTAATGGAAAACTCACTATATATCATTAACTCACTTATTTATTTATTTTGTCTTCTTTTAACTATTTTTAATTTAATCAGTAAAGCAAAATTACTCATCATCGAATGTATATTTAAATATTTCACAGTTCTTTCTTCATTAAATTATATTTGAATAGTACTACTACTGTTCTTAATTACGTTATTCTGTTAAATAATTTAATATCATTAAAATAAAATCTCCATTGAATAAACTTCATATATTACTGATTGCGCTTTGTTTAGTATTCCAAGCTCACCAGAGTCGTTTGGAAAGCACAATCTGATTTTCTTTCTGAATATAATAATTTTAATATTTTAAATTGTATGTGCATTAAATACTATGCTATGTTCGAAAATCACCTATTCTCATTCCGCAGAAGAGCAAATCATTCAAATAGATTCTTATGAGCGCTTATCTAACTTAGATTTCTTTCTAGAGATCTCACTTCACGTTTTAGGCACATTTTCAGATAACTCGGGGGTTGAGACCTCGGACGGCAGTAGGCCAGAGCTTAATTGACTGATGTATACATGATTATGTTGATATGCTTGGATGATGATTATGTTTATTGTCATTATATTGTTATTTGAGTTGAGAGTATGTTGGGCTTTGTTGCCTTATTTGGTGAGCATGAGATTATCGATGCCACATTGACTTGACTTTGCTTATTTAGACTTGTGTTGTATAATGAATCAGAATATTGTCCGGACTACGTGTTGTAGATCTGTGACTAGATACACATCCATGTTATGAGTTATTTCAGTTAGTTCTTTATTGCAATTTACATACAGACAATGATTTGGAAAAGGTTTAAGTAATCACTACAAAAATTCAAGCATTTTGTGGGGGTCATATTTTCATATTGTGGGGGCCTTTGACCGCTACAAATTACATTTGTGGCATCAGTGACCCACTCAGTTTTGCTTACGCCACAACATATTTTGTGTAGTCTTTATGTGCACCGCCACAATTTGTTGAAATATTTTCTAGAGGCTTCAGACCCCATAAATGTTTCAATTTCTGGAGGTTTAAGACCCCCCATAAATTTGTTGAAAATTAAACAAAAAAAAATCATTTAAAATTTTACGTGTATTTTAAAAAAACCAGGTAGATTCAAAAGGATAAAAAAATTCATTCCAATTGAATACATATGCAAATTAGTCTTTCCATCTATGTCTAAGCTACTATTTGAAAGATTGCCAACACTGGAATAAAGAAAGGATTTTATATTTCTCATTCAACATGAGAATTGAATTCTCATGTTGTAGAGATAAAAAACATGTGAGACCCGTATGTTAGAAAAAATTATGTGTAGGACCCACGGTGACACAGAAATCGAAGGGTGTGTAGGAAAATTCAAATTCTCATGTTAAAGGAGAATTATAAAACCCATAAAGAAAACTTGGTCCTCGAAGAATTGATTCAAAATTTGGAGATGCAGCAATTGTATAAGAATCTGTAGTCTCTCTGTTACAATAAAGGGAGGAAAAACAATAAGAGAAGAATAGTGAATATCTGAGTTCATTCAAGTTATTGAAAAAAGGGAAGCACCCCAAAAACCAGATAACACAATTCTAGCAAAGCTTATTATGCAATCCAAGACAATCTCAGTCACCTTCTCACAAAACAGTTCACCTGCACAGGACATCGGATATGGCATCTTCATTCAAACATAATTAGTCAATCAGGGGAAAATGTAATAGAAAAACACTAATTAAAATATTGATCTAAGAATTTGGCATATAGATAAAATCAAGCAAAAAATATTTTATGTAAAAGTTGAATCTAGAAAAGGACAGCATTTCAATATTAAAATCATAACAAAGAATTATGCTGTGAATTTGCTTAAAAATGGGTGGGGCCACTTAAAATTAAAACACTACAAAAACAATGCTGATTAGCCACATTTTAAAACGTGGCAAACATTGATAAAAAATGTGGCTAACATATTTTACTACATTTTGATTAAATGTGGCTAGAAGTGGTGTTGCAATAATTTAGCCACATTATTTTATTCACTTTGCCACATTATGACTAAGTGTGGTAGTCTTTTTTTAGCCACATTTATTGTTAATTTAGCCACTTATTAAATGTGGTTAAACTGTTTTGTTTACCACAATAGACAAATGTGGCTAATTGTGCCTAATTTTTTTTAAACCACATTCATGATCATGGCTAAATATACGAAATTCCTTTTTCAAAATTAAAAACATTATTAATTCGATAAATATCAATAATAAAAAAAATAATGTTAAAAAAAACTCAAACACGATTTAGTGAACACGTTAAAATGTGAATCAAACAACAAACATTATATTTTATTATCACCGAACATTTTGTACAAGCTATCATGTTTTCAATTTATATAAGCTAATCAAGCTTATATAAAGTATCTTCTCAATTCCATAAAAAAAATACAGTAGTACAAATTTTTCATATCATCCATTTAGAACTTGTATGCCATCCTAGTCCTTTGAAATGCCATCAACCAGATCACACCTGCACAAATCAATTCCATATTATATTAACATACTATTAATATACAAATCTGTACAAGAAGAAATTAGAAGATCCACCTGTTATTTTCTTTATTTTATTTATTTTCAGAGTAAGAAACAAAAAATAGAATAATAGAATACAAAATATACAAATCTGTACAAATCAATTCCATATCACTTGTCGCAGCATTGACTAGCTCATAATAAATCACCTTTCAGTAAATTGAAGAACAACATACCAAAATCTACTATCAGAACACTCATAATTCATAACTACATAAAGTCACCTTTCAGTGAATTGACCTCAGTTTGAAGTAAAAAATGCCATCACGTTATAGGAGCAATCGAAGTCCAAACAGTATGTCATGAACTACCCTGCAACCGAAAAAATTAAAGTCCAGAAACTCAGCATATGACTCAATTTCAGTGTCATTACAAAGAAATTGCATAGAAGAAAATTAAGCCACAATTACAATCAGTGTGTTCAGAAGCCAAATGGGTATTTAATTTAAAAAAAAAAAAACAACAACAAAGCATGCTGAGATCAGACTGTGAACTATGAAGTTAAACTTATTGCACATTAAATGATAAACATAATGGGTATCATGATAAAGCTTTAAAAACAAAAACAAAAAAATGAAATAATTTTTGAGGAATTTGCTACTCCCTAGCAACTAGCAAGTAGCAACTAGGGAGTATTCAGCCATTCACCTCAGTTGGCAGTACAAAACAGAATCTGTAATAGTTGCTTTCCTCTAAGATCTCATTTATTGGATATAAAATAGAGACTCAATCCTTTGTAATTGTTATTAATACAACAACAAGTGAAATTCTGAATTGTACTGAACAGATAAAAGTAATTCCATGTTTTAATATGTTTCACCAAGTGAACGACACCTTAAATAATCCAAACTTGATGTGAATTATTGAGTAACTGGTGCTACTAATAACTTTAAGCAAATCCTTCATAAGGATTAAGGAGTTGGAATTTAATTTAAAGAGTGTTTAGCCTCAAAAAGTATTAATTAAACTATAAACTAAAACTAACCTCAAATTGTTCCAAATTGGCATAATCTCCATCATCTAGCTTCTTCCTTACAGTGCCAAAGTCCATCGGAAACTCTATACTTCATGGTAATCTGGAAGTTGCGAGCAGTGATTACCACGTTAAAATAAAAGAGAATTGCACGAGAGCTCTAAGTTATTATAACAAATATTTCTTAAGATTAAACATATTTGGCTTATGAGTTGCCCAATAGAGTTTACATTAAAATAAATTAGTTTAACAATCTCAACCAACAGATTCATTGGACAACAAATAATTGGATTCAATTTTGACCCATCCAGTACATTACCATCAAATTAACTTTTGCCAAATGATTATACTATATTTTGTCAAGTTCTTTCTCAATTGCTGTATAGTCATAGTCCTTTGATAAAAAAAATAAAAACAGAAGGAATTAGCGATTCTGAAATGTTGAGAGTCCCTTGCATTAAAAAATGTGTTGAAGTTAATATAAAAAGTCAATCATGGACAAAATCAATACAAAATACAAAGGCATTTTATTGGTTATTCTAGTCAATCCTCTATGTACTGCTCAACTTGCCATATCCCATAAACAACAGAGACCTCAAAATTGTAGTTAATCTATAAACCTTCAAGGAAAAAAATAAAAAAGGATCAAGTTACAAAATTGATATTAAACTAGCCTTAATATGAATAGATAATTTTTGGGATTATCTCCCCATTCAGATAAAACTAAACATATGTTTAACAAGAAGAACAAATAGAAAAGGGAATGAAGGAACACTGTGCATCTATATAACAACCTAAAAGTTCAAACTCTGACTCCAGTCTTAATTTACCCTCTCAAATAATTAGTAATACAATGTTAATAAAAAAAGATATAATACCTGAAAGTTATTCAAAAGTGGATTTATTTTGTCATCAATCCTGTACATCGGGATTAAGGAATCAGCCAAGGCATATATTGTTGCTTCCAACTATATAGTAAGAATCTCATACATGAACTGATAGGAAGCAAAGTAGTCAACAACCTCTAGTGACCGGTCTATGTTTTATTTTGCAATGTTGTCAATCATTTTTTTTTTGTTTCTTAGCCACAAAAAATTTAAATAACTTGTCCCACTTATAATTTTTTTTTACAGTAAAGAATTTCATCTCAGCCATTTTATATCCCAAGAAATTGTTGCTATAAAAAAAATTGAGAGTAGAATTTCATCTACGTTGGATCTCATATACACTAATTTTTCTATCAGTGATAAAAACCCAGTGCTTGATAAAAAACACTATACTAAATGAAAGAAGTACTGATAATTTCCATCAGTGATGCCAAAAAAAGAAAGGTCACATTACCTTGTACCACGTCAGTGGCTGCCCTTTGAGTGGTTCTGAAGTATATGTCCAGTTCACATTATTCAACCCATCTCCCTGGTATATCCTTAGATGTTCTTCTTGCACTCCAATCTGAGAAAGCAGGAAATAGAACAGATCATAGGACATGAAACTACAAGCTTAAGTAACAAGATATATTATAATATAGAGAAAATGCATTATTGATATAACAACTAATGGAAAAAAGGAAGCGGGGGGAGGAAAAGAACGACAAGGCAAATGAATTAACCCACCAACCCAATTGAGAAAGACACAAGTTCAAAGACAGAAAGGAAACTAAGGTGAAACAGTTCCCTCCAGATATAGAAAAGTAGAGCATGATACCTTTTGTTTCAGAAACATCAATTATTAAAGTTTTGATCCTTTGGTAAAAGTCTTTACTACCCATGACCTCCTCTGTTTCCACGCACCACCTTCGTTTGCCAAATTCCATCGAGCAACTTGACCCTCTAATGTCAATATTAATAACAAATATAATGATACTTAAATTGAGAGAAGTTGATTATGCCAACGAACTTGATATTAAGAAGACACAGACTATTCTGCGTGTTACATGCTTGAATGGTAATGAAATCATGCCAACGAAATCAATAATTGACTTTGCATGAAGCAATAAGGATTGATGGAATATAGAACTATAGAAGTTAGACAAGCCCAAATATAAATTGTGCTAGATAACGAAAATAAGTTTGATTCCATGTTTCAACCACAACACATGATAAGCTTCTTAAACGTTATTTAATATGCCATGGTATATAAAAAAAAACCAGTTCAATCTTCAACAATGCATCATCCTTGCAACCATACCTGCTCATATGCTTTTATTCATGAACATAATATTCTTAGCAGGCTTCAACCACTTGTAAAATGATCTAAATAATATTGGTTTTTCCTGTATCAATCCAGAGCAAATTGCAGAAACAAATTTCAGAAGTAAGAGTAAAAAACATTCAAACATATTAAATAAAAAAATAAATGAATTGCAGGCACTATAAATTTTGGCTTTAGCCAACAAAAGATTGATCAAATTAAAATCTAGAACAAGCGGCAGAGGATGTTCATATCTTTATGAAGTGATTTTAACTTACAAAATTTTGATTTTAAACTTACAAAATTTTAAACAAGCACCAGAATCGCTAGGTGAAGAAGACGTGGGCGAAGATTTGAGATCCAAAACAGAGAAGATGAGCTTTCCGACAACAAAGCGTGTTGGCGAGAGAACGAAATGTGAAAGCCAATTAGGGCTCCGAGGGGGCTGGTGGTAAGGGGTGTTGGCGGCGATGGCATTTCGTCGAGATTGGAGTATTTTGCGGCCAGATCGAGATCCGTAAATGGAAGCAATGGCTGTGTGTATGGTTGTAGGAGCAGATTCAGAGGAACATGTGCAGCAATTGAAAATTGGTTGTAGAGGCTGGTTTGTGTTGAGGTTCTACTTGTTCTCTCTCTAAAAGACGAAGACGAAGAGAACGAACAAGAAAAAAAATGAAAATGAAAATGAAAATAGACGTTTGATAAATGCAACAATAGTGTGTGAGAAAGAGAGAATCAATGAGAAAATAAAAGATAAAATGATGAGATAGAAACAAATAAATTGGATTCAGAGAGACAGATTAATTAGGTTTGAAAATTTAATTCGCTCATTGATCTATTGCAGAGGGTATGCATTTCGCTACTACCATGAGTGATTTAGGAGAGCGATGTTGAAAAGAAGGAAGAGATTGTTTAGTGATTGAAACCCTAATAAAAGTAGGGAGAGAAAAATATTTCACTGACTAATTTCCCACATTCCCAAATTTCACATAAAATGTAGCTAAGCAATGGTCCCTAAACGCCGTATTTTTTGTAGTGAAAGGCACAACAATGATTACCCAAAAAAAAAAAAAAGGCACAACAAAAGAATAAAGAACAAAAAAATTGCCAAACACAAAAGGGTATGAGGAAACACAAGTAACAGAGAAAGTGTTAAAGTTTTCAAATTTAAAAAAGCAAAAAGATAAACAAATGGTGAAGAAAATTGTACTTGTAACTTTGAGGCCATTGCTGAGAAGTGAAAGACTGAAGCTGTGTTCTATGATTTCCGTCATCATTGTTGCCAGTTTCATCCCATCTGGGCCAACCTAAGGAAAGAGCCCAACCCAATACAACTCTAAGTTAGTTTCTTTTTGTTAGTTCTGATTAATAGTTTGTTAGTAAGTCAGTTAGTTTGTTTTTAGTTTGTTAGTAAGTTTGTTAGTTAGGTTTAGTTTACTTGCTTCTTTTATCTTTACTTTCTGAGTTGTATATAACAACTTTACTTTTAGTTAATCATTTGTATCAAGGAGAATAAACAGTGCTGCTTTATTTCGTGTTGGTTTCTCTTCTTTCATCAAGATACTGGATTTTTCTTTCTTGCATGTTGAGGATCTGCACATCATAAGATGGTATCAGATTTCGTCTTCTTCCGCTGATCTTTCAGATCCCTTCCTTCTTTGTTTTCTTGTTGCTCTTTCTTCTGCAAGTTCTTTTCTTCCATGGCGAATTTGAACAATATTCTACCGGATTTTTACACAAATCCAGGTAATCCTTTCTTTCTGCATCCTAGTGAGAGTCCAGGTTTAGTGTTAGTTTCTCCTCCTCTTGATGAGAGAAATTACCATTCTTGGGCCAGATCTATGTCTATGGCTCTCTTAACCAAGAACAAATTAGGTTTTGTTGATGGTTCCATTTTACGTCCGCTTGAAACCGATCCTGCTTTTCCAGTTTGGCAGCGTTGCAATATGATCGTTTTATCTTGGATTCATCGATATATCAGTAGTTCTATTGCGCAATCCATTCTCTGGATTGATACAGCTTGTGCTGCTTGGTCTGATCTTCGAGGAAGATTTTCTCATTCTGATATTTTTCGTATCTCTGATTTACAAGAAGATATATATAAAATGCAACAAGGTGATCGTTCAGTTACTGAGTATTACACTCAGATGAAGATCATGTGGGATGAACTTGACAATTTGAAACCTCTACCTGCTTGTAGATGTGATGCTCAATGCACCTGTGGAGGTTATAACTTGATGCGTACATACAGGGATCGTGATCAAGTGGTTCGTTTTCTAAAAGGTTTAAATGAGCAATATACTTCTGTAAAATCTCAGGTGATGCTTATAGATCCTTTTCCAAACTTGATACGTGTTTTCTCTCTGATTGTTCAACAAGAGAGACACATGCACTGTGAAATTTTGGCTGATTCCACATCCGAGTCTAGAGCTTTCAATAGCTTTTCTGATAATCTTCAAAGACAGAATTTTGGTCGTGGTAGGGGTCGTGGCTCTCCTTCTTTCTTCAATAAGGGCCGTGGTCCTACCAAAATTTGTACCTATTGTGGCAAGCCAAACCACACTATTGATACTTGTTATCAAAAGCATGGATATCCTCAAGGTTTCAAGCCCAGAGTTTCATCCAATGCTAACTTTGTTTCCCAAACTGATGTTGATACTCTTGATAATGGTGACACTACTGATGCAATGGTCAACATTCCACAAGATGAATATCACAATTTGATCAAGGGTTTGCAATTGAATTCTTCTGTTGAAGAAACTCCTCTCAGTTCCACCAACCTGGTTCGTACAGCTGTTTTGAACACTAACACAGTCCATCCTACAGGTACCTCTCTTTCCACATGGTTGCTTGATACTGGAGCTACTGATCATATCAGTTATGTTTCCTCCAATTTTACTTCTATGATCAAAATCAATCCCATTTCCATCACATTACCGGATGGCTCACACACCACTGCTCATTTTTCTGGAACTGTTCTTTTTTCTCCAACCTTGATTTTAACTTCAGTTTTATTTGTTCCTTCCTTTCATGTTAATCTGATATCTGTCACAAAGTTAGTTAACAACATATCTTGTTATCTAATTTTTCGAAATTCCTATTGTCTCATTAAACGGATCAATACCAATGTGATGATTGGTTCAGCTGATCAGATTGAAGGATTGTATGTGATGAAGTCTTCAAGTAGAAAAGAGGGCATCAAGGACTCCAACACCTTGAAGAATTCTTCTTCTGTTTCTTGTTATTCTGCAAATAATACTGATGCTTCTAACCTATGGCATCATAGATTAGTTCATGTACCTTTTTCTACATTGAAACATATGGCTATAAAATTCCCTTTCATTCTAGCTAAGGACATTGATCCTTGTGACACTTGTCATTTTGCTAAACAGCATAAATTGCCTTATACACACAGCAACACTAAAACCACTAGTATTTTTCAATTGATTCATGTGGATATTTGGGGTCCTTATTCCCTTCCTAGATATTTTCTAACTATTGTTGAGGATTTTTCTCGTTTCACATGGGCTTTGATGTTAAAAACCAAGTGTGAAGCTCGAAAAGCTTTACAGAGCTTCATTATTATGATTGAAAATCAATTTCAGAAAACTGTCAAATGTGTACGATCTGATAATGGAGCAGAATTTGCTATGCTCTCATTTTTTCAAGAAAAAGGCATTTTACATCAAAGGACTTGTGTTGAAAATCCTCAACAAAATGGTGTTGTTGAGAGAAAACATCAACACATCTTAAATGTAGCAAGAGCTCTTGTCTTTCAATCTCATCTTCCTCTATTATACTGGTCTTATGTCATTTGTCATGCAATTCATCTTATCAATCGATTGTCCACTCCTTTGCTTAATCATGACACTCCTTATGACCTTCTCTATCAACAACCACCTTCACTACAAAATCTCAAAGTTTTTGGTTGCTTATCTTATGCTTCCACACTTCTTTCTCATAGAGCCAAATTTGATTCAAGAGCATATAAGACTATTTTTCTAGGCTATCAAGAAGGTGTCAAAGGTTATATTCTTCTTGATCTCAAAACAAGAAAAAAATTTCTTTCTCGAAATGTCATCTTTTTTGAACATATTTTTCCTTTTATTAAGTTGGACACACCAACTGCAAATCCACCTAATCATTCTGATTTTTCTAACATTTTTTTTGACTTTCCTAGTTCCAATGATATTCCATTTGCATCTAACCCTGCTAATTTGTCACTGCAACCATCTTCTTCTTTACCTGTTATTGGTGTATCTGATCCCATGGTCTCATCTTCTCCACTACCTCATGCTCCTTCTATTGACTCAGTTAGTAGACCTCCTCGAAACAGAAGGCAGCCACACTACTTGAAAGATTATCACTGCAACCTTTCCATCACATCAGCTTCTCCATCCATCTCAGGTATTTCCCCTTCTTCACATCCTCTATATCCTTTATCTACTGTCCTCTCTTATGACAGATGTTCCCCTGTTTATAAGTCTTTTTGTCTCAATATTATCACACACACAGAACCACACACATATGCACAAGCTTCGAAACATGATTGTTGGAAACAGGCCATGCAAACTGAGATTGCAGCCCTTAATCAAAACAATACCTGGAGTCTTGTTTCTCTTCCTCTTGGTAAGAGTCTCATAGGCTGTAAATGGGTATATAAAATCAAACACAAGGCTGATGGAACCATTGAAAGATACAAGGCTCGTCTTGTAGCCAAGGGGTATACACAAACTGAATTCTTGGACTATTTTGAAACTTTTAGTCCAGTGGCCAAGATAACCACAGTTCGTTTACTGCTGTCTCTTGCTTCTTCTAAGCATTGGTTTTTGGAGCAACTGGATGTGAATAATGCTTTTCTTCATGGTGACTTACATAAAGAGGTTTACATGACCTTGCCCCCTGGTGTCTCATCTTCGAATCCTTCTCTAGTTTGTAAATTGAACAAGTCCATCTATGGTCTTAAACAAGCTAGTAGACAGTGGTATTCCAAACTTTCTACTGCCCTTTTATCTCTTGGTTATTCTCAATCCTCTGCTGATTTTTCCTTGTTTACAAAGCAACAGGCTAATCACTTTACAGCTTTATTGGTGTATGTTGATGATATTGTTCTCACAGGGGATAGCATGGAGGAGATTCAACAGGTGAAATCTTTTCTAGATTGTCAGTTCAAGATTAAAGATTTGGGAAAACTCAGATTTTTTTTAGGTCTTGAAGTTTCACACTCTTTTTCTGGTATACTACTTAATCAAAGAAAATACACTTTGGACCTTCTCTCGGATACTGGCTTGTTAGCTTGTAAACCAGCTTCTACTCCCATGGATCCTTCAGTCAAGTTAAGCCGTGATATGGGTTCTTTACTTCCAGATGCTTCGGTATACCGCAGGCTTATTGGCATACTTTTGTACTTGACTACCACTAGACCGGATATCAGTTTTAGTGTTCATCAACTTAGCCAATTTTTGGCTGCTCCTACTGATGCTCACCTTGATGCTGCCAATCGTGTTCTTCGTTATTTGAAGACTTCTCCTTCTCAAGGCTTGTTCTTCTCTGCCAGTTCTTCTTTGCAATTAAGTGGTTATGCGGATGCAGATTGGGCTTGTTGTCCGGATACCCGTCGTTCTGTAACAGGTTTCTGTGTTTTTCTTGGCACTTCACTCATCTCTTGGAGATCAAAGAAACAAACGACTGTGTCTCGTTCTTCCACCGAAGCAGAGTATCGTGCCTTGGCTTCTATTACCTGTGAACTTCAATGGTTGTCTTTCCTCTTGCATGATTTGTCCATTCCTCGGCCAAAACCTTTTACGGTTTTTTTGTGACAATCTTTCTGCCATCCATCTCTCTCACAATCCGATTTTTCATGAGAGGTCCAAACATATTGAACTTGATTGCCATATTGTTCGCGAGAAGATTCAATCTGGTTTGATTCATTTGTTGCCAGTTTCCACCGCAGCACAGATTGCTGATGTATTCACGAAGCCATTACTGCCATTTTCTTTTCATGCTTTGATCGGCAAGCTTGGTCTTCTTGACATTCATCATCCTGTCCAAGCTTGTGGGGGGGGGGGGTGTTGCCAGTTTCATCCCATCTGGGCCAACCTAAGGAAAGAGCCCAGCCCAATACAACTCTAAGTTAGTTTCTTTTTGTTAGTTCTGATTAATAGTTTGTTAGTAAGTCAGTTAGTTTGTTTTTAGTTTGTTAGTAAGTTTGTTAGTTAGGTTTAGTTTACTTGCTTCTTTTATCTTTACTTTCTGAGTTGTATATAACAACTTTACTTTTAGTTAATCATTTGTATCAAGGAGAATAAACAGTGCTCCTTTATTTTGTGTTGGTTTCTCTTCTTTCATCAAGATACTGGATTTTTCTTTCTTGCATGTTGAGGATCTGCACATCATAAGAATCATCACTGCCACCTTCACTGCTACTCTCACTCTCAAACTTCACAGCTTCAATATCCTGTTGTTCATCATCATTGACATCTTCATCGTTCTCATCAAACAAAAATTCAATATCATGTTGTTCATCTTCGTTGTCCGAGAGTGCTCATCATCATTTCCCCCCTGCAATTTATAAGAGGAAATTATTTCACTTAAATTTAGAAAAAGAAAACCACTAAACAGATGAGAGTACAATTTTAATTTCACTTACGTGTTCATCATTAAAGTTATGTTGTCTCCTTTAAGAAGGATCCTCCCTAATCAAAGTAACACGAGATTAGAAAAAAATTACTGTGCCTAATAAATAAGATTGAATATTACATAAGTAATTGTGAGTTCAAGGTGCATATTTCACTCCATGGTGTATAGTTAAAAATTTGAAATCTCTATCGTGACTGTCATCAATAAGTTCATAAAGAACATGCAAGTTATAAGCTAGATATATACTAGAGGAGAGTAAAAAAGTTCAAACGAATAAAAAATTACTTAGTATCACCCATCCCTAATACAATTATTTCACTGTATCAAGTTTTTAGGAGTTAACAAGTTACCTGCAAAAGAACATAAGCAGGCTTGAAAGGAATCTCAACTTGCTTTGTAGCGGTGTTTTCCCGGTCAATAAACTTCTTTAGAAAGGTTTAATATGACATGCAAATGAGATAGTAGTCATTTCTCAAATAATAACCATATACACCTTTCATCGAACAAGTTATGTACAAAAATTTAACAACATTGAATAAAGTTAAAATATGATTGAAACATATGGATCAGGATATTAACATTAACCAAAAGGATAGGATTAATGTTTAAGAAATAGAATGTCAATGTTCACTCTCTAAAAGGATCAAAACATAATAAACACATATATAGAATCATGAATTGCATTTTAAAAATGAAAGTAGTATAAAAAAGTAACACCATTGCATGCTACAGAAAAGGTACCAGAACTAAACCTAAATTAAAAGCTTATTAATCTTATAGAAAGACAAAGAAGAAACTGCAAAAGCAAACTGACATTACTAAAAATCACAAAGAGCTAAAATCGCAAAGATGTTTAGAGTTTAATCTCATTATACAAAGTTGAGTGGTTAAAAAAATTAACTCTACACAGCCGAATCCTAATTTTTAGTGTCATTTTTTTTTTACCCCCACAAAATGACCTCTTAATTAAAAATAAAAAGTTAACTTCCACGTTTATTTAAGTTGCACTTAATAATGTAATATGATAATAAACCGGGTATCCTTATGATTAAGATCGGTAACACTATTGCACAACCCATTCATCAAGTTAATTGTGTTGGCATTGGCACAAACCACGTCAATAGTGTATTCGACAAAGTTAACGAAATATGTCCCAAATACTCCACCAAGGCTTTAAGTTAATAGGCCTTGAACAAAATGAAGAATTATTTTGTTTGTTTGCAAATGACATCCACTTCCACAAGTCTCGTTGTGTAGGAGGATAGATGCACAAAAAAAAAAAAAAAAAAAAAAAAATCATAAAGAAAGAGATTAAACAAATAACAAAGAATGAACGGTTTTTTTTCTTCTTATTTCTCCCTCCCTTGTTGTTTGGTGTGTTCAATACCAGAGTGGTTTTATAATTTTCAGCTGAAAACAAAAATCCCATTCATTTTACACGATATTAATTTTCACATACATAAGTTACCTATTTTGAGTATATTTGGGCATGTTTGAATGAGCTTTTAAAAAATGACATTTTATGCCTTGATTTTATAAAAAAGATTTTTTTCATAAGCTAAAGCTAGTTTGCATTTGGACAAAGGTGAGAGCATTTTTAATAAAAAATATATTATTTTAGTTTTAAAATTAAAAACCATTTTTCAGCTATACAATTATTAATAAGGACATGCCAAAACAAATATTGGAACAAATTTCATTGTGGTGGAGGCGGTGGCGATAACAACGAAGGTGGGTGGTGGTAGTTGTTGGGTAGTATTTTCTTTAAAAGAAAGAGGTTGTCGTTCTCTGGGAACGGAAGAATTGGTTTCTTTATAAACTTCTTTTTCTTTAAATGATTTGTAAAAATTCTGTTCTTTAGTAACTTTGTAAAAATCAACGCAAGTTTATTTCTAACAGTAAAAACGAATATCAGAAGATCCAGAATCCTAACTTTGATGACTTTTCCCTAAAGATATGCAATCATGCATTCTAACTGCTACAACATGTAAACTTGACCGAATCTGACTTCTTGAAGAGCCACACTAAATTTTCCCAAATTTAGTGTGCTAAATGATTCACCTTAATCCCTTAAGGTCCGAATCACTTTACTGAAAAATTGAAGTACGGTTCTTCCTTAGATTATTCCTAATCTAAGAAACTTGGATTAATAAAATCATGAACTTGAGTTTCCCAGCACAAGTTCATGCAAGAATCTTGTCCATTCCCATGGATCTCAAACCTCAAAAACACATGCATGCAGTCCGTATTATAAAAGGGTAATCATCATTAATTCCAGAAAAGGGATTTAGCTATGCATTATGTAAAATGAAACTAAAATAGAATCTGAAGTAAAAGAAAACATGATTCATATAAAAGAAAGTTAAAAGAGTAAAGGTACAGACCGATTTGTTCTTCGTGGTTTCAAAGGAAAATGCGATTTTAAACTACAACTATACACATGCCCAAGATCGCGTCTGAATCCCTTCAAGAGCAGCGATGACGAGCATGCAAGAATCTCCAGAAAAATGAAAACCTAAACTCTAAATTTCTATCTAAGAATCTAAGTACGAAGACTGAAAGATAAAATTCTCTGTGTGTTTCTTTTCTTCTTGAAAGTAAAAAGCTTGCTTTGATTCTAAGTGCGTTTCCCTTTTATCAGAATCTTCTTCTTCTTTTCTTGATTTTCTTGGTTAACTCTCCTGACCGTCCGATCCAATCAACATCTACGGTTGCCAACTCTCTAGCTTATCTTATCTTCTTTACAATTCCGCCACATGTCACTCTCTGGATAACAAAAGGGTAAGAAAAAATCAGTAAAAAGATAAAAGCCCCCTTTTTTAACCAAGGTTTTACCACTTGGGCTCACTTCATAGATTTCAGCCCATTTTCACCTACACTTTCACACAATCAGCCCAAAAAATATCAGAAAAATCACCACTTAATTGGGTAAAAATCAATACTAACAAAATACCCCAAACTTAAGATATTGCTTGTCCTCAAGCAATCAAGTTTTTCAAGTAATTGTCAGTTATTTTCCTTTTACCAATTCAGTTTAAATCAGTCAATCAGAACAATGTTTTAGACACTTTATTTCTCCATTTATAATTATATATCACAGCCATCAATTTTAATCAGCTATATTGCCAATTGAAATTAATACCACGTTAGTAGTTCAATTCAAACTAACTAACTAATTAAACAAACAAACAACTGGTTACAGTTCATAACAAATAATTACACACATCACTTAAATCAGACAATGCTTAATCAATGAATTCCTCACTTGGTGTAACTCACTCGAATTTTCCTCTCATTTTAGTTAAGAGGTCATTCACTCTTCATCAACTCTGCATTGTTGTATCCCAACTTAAATTTTGCCTAGACACTTAATGTTTAGTTTTCCATTTCCATCAAAAGGTCTTTGAGGCTTGTAATGGGGCTTGACTTGGTCTTTTGTTTTTCTAGACACTTGGCTCATTATGGATGGCCTTAAGGGTCTAATTAATCTTCAATAGGCTTAAAAGACATGTTATTGCTTTCTGATAGGAAGAAGCTGCATCTTTTATTTCTATACATTTTTTTTCTTTAAACTCACTTCCTTTCATCAAATGCAACCTTATTTTCTTTCAGTTTCACTTTCTTTTCTGCCTCCTTTTGATTTTCTACCAACCTTTCTTTTCTTTTCAACTCTATCTCTTGCATCCTTTACTTTTATCCTTCTAGAAATTTTTGGACACCCCTTTTTCTTTTGTTTTTTTTTTTCACTAGAGGGTCTTTCTCCTTTTCTTTTCTATTTGATGTTTTTTTTTTACAGCACCCACTATTCTGTTCAACCAGTATCTTTTTAGCTGGCTTCTTCCTACCATCCTTTGCTGATCAAGTCTTTTTAGCCTAGGGAAAATCAACTAGATATTTAGGCTTCCAAGACAGGGTAGGAAATGGGATTTGGCTGCTACTATATAGGTTATACATCCCGAAAGAAAAGGCTTAGGCTCAAATGGGGTTGCAAAGGATTAAATCGAAATACAAGGTGGGCTATTTGGCTTTAGGCTTCTTAATCAGAAACAAGTGCCTTTATCATGTGGAAATGTACTAACCAATTGTCCAGGATGAATTTCTTTAAGTTAAGAGCATCAATGCAGAATGACCACTCAGCAAGAAAATTCAAGTGTTTAGGTTCAAAATTCTTACCAAGGTATAAATTCAATAGTTTAAGCATTGAGTAAAACTGATGTGTGCAAGATTATATGGAAGGTAACACAGTTGATATGTGCTTAATTAACAAGTCAGACTGAAATTAATTACTAATATGATAAGATATCAAAATGGCTAATAACACTGAGTTAAAATTAATGGCTACCATGCATAGATAAATTAGAGAAACAAAGGTGCCTAAATTCAGAATGTTCAAAATTTTCCAAAAATTTTCCTTTTTCTCAGCATATACAGCATGTATACCCACCCCAAACTTAAAAATCAGCTGTGTCCTCACAGCAATTAAAATAGGGGTCATACTGGAAGTATCTGAACATTAAACAATAACATATAGGTACTGAGATAGTAATTTAAAGAGTGTAGGATCATAAAACCTGAGAGACCATGAAAATGGTCTTTGCTGATTAAAGCTATCGCCCTCCTGGTGGACCTTCCATATCCATATGAGCATGTTGACCAGCCTTTGCTCGTGCAGTGGATGGTCCAGTGAAGGGGTCCTGAATCAATGAGATGGGTATCTCAGGATACACCTCATGTGGGAAAGTTACTCCAAAAGTTGAGGCGTCTCGCTTTTTAGCCGCCGTCAGGTACTGCATAAGGTCGCGGTTGAACTGATGGAGTTTGAAAATTTGCCCCTTTTGGTTGTTGAGTTGCTCTTGCTGTGAGAGGACAGTGGCTTGAAGTTGGGCAACTTCGTCCTCCAACGATGATGAATTCCCAGCACGAGAGGGAGTAGGAAAGTCCTTCTTGTGCAATCGTGGCACCCTTTTCACTATCCGAGCTAAACATCTTTCATCAAATGGAGAAGTGGGGAATGGAACCAACAGAGAGTCTTCATCAGATGGAGGAACACCAGCCTGGTCACACAAAAGCTTCACAAGGCATGGGAATTGAAAAATGCCCTTGAGTGTTAGGGCTTGAGTGCACAGGCTTTCATACAACAGTTCCTCCGCATGGAAAGGGATGTCAGCTAGGATGCAATAAATGGCTACTGCTTGCTTCCAAGTCACCAAATGTACATGGCCGACAGGTAAGAGCCGTGCTCTCACAAAGGTACCCCAAACTTGGGCTTCTTTGCAGGTGAGCTTGTGGTTAATTTTGTTATCAGTCCACTTTTGTCCGATCTCGTTGAACATGGTCTCAGCAACAAGATTCCTTGTTCTCTTAATATGCTTATTTGCATATGTGAGGAAGTAGAGATCTCCATCTCCTTCGAATGTGAAGCCGCAGGCTTCTTTAATGGCAGAAGGAACGATCGGAACTTCAACCCCTCTGACAGTAACCGAAGTTGGTTTGTCAGAGTCGGGGAAGTTAGCAAGAAACTCACGAATAAGGGCAACAGGTACCTTGATGGACTGTTGCTGGGCAAAGAACTGCCATTCTTGACGAATGACGTACCGCTCAACGAAGATCTTGGTGAGAGCCCCTGGATTCTCAAGATTGAAGCCTCGTTCATAGGAGATAACAAAGTTCTGTTCGAGCATGTTTTGCATTCTTGCTTCAGCCCACACCGATGTATCTGACGAAGACACAGTTGAAGAGCTAGAGGAATCAGCAGCTCCTTTTCCCTTTTGCTCGACAGCCCTGGTTCTTTGTCGTGTCTGTGGGGCCATTGAAAAGATTCAGAGATCTGGAAGCTTGACTAACGCAGCTACACAAAATTCGAGGCTGAGAGTTCGTACAGTCCAAGTACGGAGGAAGGCTTCACAAAGATGGCTAAAACACTTTTACAAAGGCGGTGGAGGGTGGTTGAGGATGGTGGGGCGAAGAAATAGAGAGAGGGGATAGAGAGAGACTGACAGGTCTCTGTGTCGGTGAGAGGAGATGAGAGGTGGAGAAAGGCGGTGGTGGTAGCTGGATCTACGGTAGGGGTATAAGTGAAAGAAGGACAGCATTTAATTTCGTCAGAACTTATTACCCTTTTTTTTTATAAAGACAACATTTTTCTTTTCTCTGTTTCGTTCTTTATTATTTTTTTGTTTTGTTATTCTGATAGGAGAAAATATGTGCGAACCCATTGGGCTTGCAGCTTCTGGAAGCGGCCCAATGGTTGTCCCAAAGCAAATCAGCATGTGGGAGAAACCCATTTGGGTTGAGTCCATTTGGGCTGGTGAGGGATGCAAGCCCAATTTGAACATGCCTTCAGAAAAACACACAATGGGTCCATTTAGCAATCAACATACTTAGCACAAATACCCCAAACTTAAAAATTTGGAATATTCCTCTCATTTTTAATTTGCTCCAGAGTATGCTCTCACTTACTAACGCACTATTTTCTTCCTTCTCTTTTCTTAGTGATCAAAATCTAACAAGAGGAACACAGAAGATAAAACACTTTACTCAAAATAGTAGCAAAGAATAAACTTCCTAACTCTAACTCTAACACTGACTCTACTACCTAAACTAACTACCAACAAAAGAAAATTAAGATGCTGAAGGTTCAGCCAAAGGAACAATGGCTTTGTCCCTGACTAAAGGCTCACCTTGATATATTTTTAATCTGTGCCCATTTACTTTGAATTTTCTCCCATCTTTTTCAGAAATGATCTCTACTGCTCCATGTGGGAAGACTTCAACAATTTTGAAAGGCCCTGACCAACGTGATTTCAATTTACCAGGGAAAAGTCTAAGTCTGGAATTAAAAAGTAGGACCTGTTGACATGGTTCTAAGTTTCTCTCCTGAATCTGATTGTCATGCCATCTTTTCATTTTCTCCTTATACAGCTTAGCATTTTCATAAGAGTTTTGTTTGAACTCATCCAAGTTATTAAGCTGCAAAAGCCTATTCTCAGCAGAGAGTTTGTAATCCATATTGAGCTTAGCAAGAGCCCAATAGGCTTTGTACTCCAACTCCAAACATGCTTTCCCAAAGATCAGTCTATATGGTGAGCATCCTATGGGTGTTCTATAAGCAGTCCTATATGCCCAAAGGGAGTCTTCCAATTTTAAAGACCAGTCCTTCCTTGAAGGTCCCACAACTTTTTCCAGAATCTTTTTAATTTCTCTGTTTGTCACCTCTACTTGGCCACTAGTTTGAGGGTGGTAGGGTGTGGCAACCCTATGCTTAACACCATATTTGATGAGAAGGTTCTCAAACTGTTTGCTAATGAAATGGCCCCCTCCATCACTGATCACACATCTAGGTGTACCAAACCTGGTGAAAATGTAACTTTTGAGAAACCTACATACAGTCTTGGTTTCATTGTTGGGAGATGCAATTGCTTCTACCCATTTGGACACATAATCAATAGCAACTAAGATATACCGATTGCCATTAGAGGTGGGGAAAGGACCCATGAAGTCTATCCCCCATACATCAAACACCTCAACTTCAAGAATTGGGTTGAGTGGCATTTCATTCCTACGAGTGATGTTCCCTGTTCTTTGGCATCTATCATAATTCTTTGCCAATGTGTAAGCATCCTTGAATAGGTTTGGCCAATAAAAACCAGCCTCCAAGACCTTAGCAGCTGTCCTCACTCCACCATAATGTCCTCCATAAGGGGAGCTATGGCAGCTACTCAGAATTCCCTCTTGTTCACATTCAGGAACACATTTTCTAAGGACTTGGTCAGCACACCTCTTGAACAGATAGGGATCATCCAAGAAATAAAATTTAGAATCATGGAGAAATTTCTTTTTCTGATGGGAATTAAATTCCTCATTTATCAATCCAACAACCAAATAATTGGCGAAATCAGCATACCAAGGGGTGTGTATAGATTTAATAGCTAACAAGGTTTCATCAGGGAACATGTCCCTGATTGGCTCTAAGTCTTGCTCATTCTCCTCTAACTTAAGCCTAGATAAATGGTCAACTATCTGATTTTGGGTGCCACTCCTATCCACAATTTGAACTTGAAATTCTTGAAGGAGTAACATCCATCTAATAAGCCTAGGTTTGCTATCTTTCTTTTCCATTAAGTATTTTATTGCAGAATGATCAGTGTGCACAATTATCTTGGCTCCAAACAAGTAACTCCTAAATTTTTCAAAAGCAAAAATCACAGCAAGGAGTTCTTTTTCTGTTACAGTGTAATTCAATTGAGCACCTTGCAAGACCTTACTTGCATAATAGATGGAATGGAAGATTTTATTTTTGCGCTGTCCTAAAACAGCACCTAATGCCCACTCACTAGCATCAGTCATTACCTCAAATGGTAGTGACCAATCTGGTGCAACAATCACAGGGGCAGTTATTAGTTTATTTTTCAGCTCTTCAAAAGCTGTTAGGCATTGTTCATCGAACAAGAATGGCTTACTAATTTCAAGTAGACTGCTTAGTGGTTTGGCTACCTTAGAGAAGTCTTTTATAAATCTCCTATAGAAGCCAGCATGGCCAAGGAAACTCCTTATACCCTTGACATCTCTAGGGGGAGGTAATTTATCAATGACAAAAACTTTTGCCTTGTCTACTTCTAAACCAAATTTAGACACCTTGTGGCCTAACACTATCCCTTCTTTAACCATGAAATGGCATTTTTCCCAATTTAACACTAAATTGGTGTCTTCACACCTTTGTAACACCTTAGACAGATTAAGCAAACATGTCTCATAGGAGTTTCCAAATATAGAGAAGTCATCCATAAAGACTTCTACAAAATCCTCAATCATGTCATTGAAAATGGCTTTCATGCATCTTTGGAAGGTTGCAGGGGCATTACAAAGCCCAAAAGGCATCCTCCTAAAGGCAAATGTGCCATAAGGACATGTGAAGGTGGTTTTATGTTGGTCTTCTGGGGCCAATGGGATTTGGTTGTAACCAGAATACCCATCTAAGAAGCAATAGTACTCCTGGCCAGCAAGTTTATCAAGCATTTGATCTATGAATGGTAGAGGGAAATGGTCCTTCTTAGTGGCTGAATTCAATTTTCTATAGTCTTGGCAAATTCTCCATCCCAGTCCTAGTAGGTATGAGTTCATTGTCCTCATTTAAAACAACTGTAATCCCTCCTTTTTTTGGGACACAATGTAAAGGACTCACCCAATGACTATCACAAATTGGATAGATAACACCAGCATCTAACCATTTTATTACCTCCTTTTTAACCACCTCTTTCATGGCTGGATTCAGCCTTCTTTGAGGTTCAATCGAGCTATTGTTTTCATCTAACAACCTTATCTCATGCATACAAAATGAGGGGCTAATCCCTCTTATATCAGCCATGGTCCAACCAATGGCTTTTTTATGCATTCTAAGGATTTTCAGGAGTTGTTCTTCCTCTGAAACATTCAGAGCAGAGGATACAATTACGGGAAGAGTTTGCTCCTTTCCTAAGAAAGCATATCTAAGGTGGTTAGGTAAATCCTTCAATTCTAACTTGGGTGGTTCATCAATGGACGGTTTCAAAGGCTTAGAGGCTCTTTCATGCAGTCCTAAGGATTCAAATTGTTTATCCCCAAAGAACCTTATTGGTTTAGGCTTTATAGCTAAGACAAACTCACTTTCCTCTAGATTTTCAGCATTCTGTTCATTATTCCTTGATTCAGAATTGTTAAATTCATTATTTAACAAAGAATAGTCAGCTACAATGTGATCTAAGACAGATATTGCAGAACAGTCATCCATATCTTCATCAATAAAATTCATTGCCTTAAGCACATTAAATGTGATCTTTTCCTCATTGACCCTCATAGTTAGCTCTCCTTTTTTAACATCAATTATGGCACCCCCTGTGGCCAAAAATGGCCTACCCACTATGATAGGCACATTCTCATCAACTTCACAATCCAAGATTATGAAATCTGCTGGAAAAATAAATCTGTCAACCTTGACTAAGATGTTTTCTATTTTTCCATCAGGGAATGCAAGAGTTTTATCAGCTAATTGGAGGGTGACAGTGGTTGGAGTGGCTGTCATTCCAAGAGTTTTAAAGATAGAAGTAGGCATTAAATTTATGCTAGAGCCTAAGTCACATAAGGCTCTACCAATATATCTATCTCCTATACTACAAGGGATTGTAAAAGTACCTGGATCTTCCAATTTCTGAGGCAATTTGTTTGGGACATAGCTGCTGCATTCCTTTGTTAATGCTATTGTTTCATACTCTTCAAGCCTCCTTTTCTTTGTGAGAATGTCCTTCATGAACTTCACATAATTTGGCATGTTCTGGAGTGCTTCCACAAAGGGTATGTTTATCTGTAACTGCTTCAGAACATCCAGGAATCGCTTGAAATTCTGCTCTTGGTGTTGTCTTTGGAGTCTTTGAGGAAAAGGGACATGTTTTGCCTTAAAGGGTGGTTGAGAAGCCCCTTTATTCTGCACAAGCTTTTCTGGTTCCCTTGACTTCTGTTCTGTCTTTTCTGCTTCTGAATTGTTCTCTTCCTCTTGGTTATTTTCTAGAGGAGTGGATACTTCAGCTGTGTTGTCCTCTGGCTGACCTTCTTTCTCCATCATCTTCCTCAAGGTAGAAGGTCTTATGACCGGTTCTGGTTGATCCACTTCTCTGCCATTCCTTAGTTGGAGAGCCTTACATGTTTCTTTTCCATCCCTTTGTGGGATTTCTGTATCACTAAGGAGTGCTCCCATTTGTCTTCCACTAAGTGCTGCTGCAAGTTGACCTATTTGTGTCTCAATGCTTTTTAAAATAGCACTGTGACTTTGAAGGACAACTGCTTGATTTTGCACAGCATGGTCATTCTTTGCAGCATAGTCTTTCATCCATTGCTCAAGAGGTGGGCGAGGTTCTGCTCCCCCTTGATTTTTCTGGTCTGCAGGGAAGGATTGGTTGAATCCAGGAGGGAATGGCATCTTTGATTGAAAAGATTGTTGTCCTCCTTGGAAGTTTTGTCCAGGTGGTCTATTTCCAACATTCTGATTGTATCCACCACCCTGGTTTTGGACAAACTGACCTCCTTGATTTTGCACAAATTGATTGCCTTGATTCTGGGCAAATTGTCCACCTTGATTCTGCCATCTAGGTTGATTGAATTGATTGCGGTTGTTGTAACCGCGATTGAAATCTCCCACATACAGAACTGATGTGGGGTTATTAGGGCATTCTTCAAAAATATGTGGTCCATAGCATAGGGAACAGACAACTGCAGTTGCGGCTATCTGCATAGGTTCTGAACAACTCTTAGAATCCACTACTACCTTAGTGAGATTCTTCACTGTGTTGTTCAAAGAGGAAAGTTCAGCTGCCATAGAGGTGTTTTCTGACACTTCATGAATGCCAGCAGCCCTTTTTGGGGGATCTTCTCTATCAAATGGCCACTGAGAGCTGTTTAAACTGATTATTTCAAGAATGTTGTAAGCCTCAGTGTACTTTTTGAGCAAGAAGGCTCTTCCAGCAGTGGAGTCCAAATTCGATCTCCCTTGCAAGGTTAATCCTCTGTAGAAAATTTGAATGATTGCCCAGTTAGGTAGTCCATAGGTTGGGCATTTCCTTAACATTCTTTTGTACCTAGTCCAGGCTTCATGAAGAGATTCTTCAGTACACTTCCTGAAACCAGTAATGTTGTCACGTGAATCACACACCATCGTTGGAGGAAAGAACTTCATCAGAAAGGATTCTCCCAGCTCCTTCCATGTAGAAATGGAATTAGATGGCAGATTCTCTATCCAGTCCTCTGCTGCTCCTCCCAAAGAATAAGGGAAGAGCTTCATCCTCATGGCTTCATTGGAGACACCAGGAATGGAGAAGGTGTCAGAGATCTTCATGAACTTGGTGATGTGCCTGTGTAGATCTTCATGGGGAAGTCCATGATATTGGGTAATTGATTGAAGGAGCTGCACCATTGCTGGTTTCAAATCGAAATTTGCTTGCAATGGTGGCTGGACTATGCCTGGAATCACTCCATCAAGAGATGGGATTGCATACTCCATTACGGGCAACTCCTCAATTACTGGGATTATGGCATTATCATTGCCATTTTCATTGTTCCCATGAATTGAACTATTGTCATCTGCCATAGTGTGCTTTTCACTGATACCTTCAGAATCAGTGATCTGCAAGAGTTCAAAGAACTCAAATCTTGTTAAAGGGTTAGAGAAAGAATAGAATCACAAACTCAAGAAATTAAATCAAAGAACTTCAAAAAGAAACTAAATCATGCACCGTTCCCCTGCAACGGCGCCATTTTGTTGGGTAGTATTTTCTTAAAAAGAAAGAGGTTGTCGTTCTCTGGGAACGGAAGAATTGGTTTCTTTATAAACTTCTTTTTCTTTAAATGATTTGTAAAAATTCTGTTCTTTAGTAACTTTGTAAAAATCAACGCAAGTTTATTTATAACAGTAAAAACGATTATCAGAAGATCCAGAATCCTGACTTTGATGACTTTTCCCTAAAGATATGCAATCATGCATTCTAACTGCTACAGCATGTAAACTTGACCGAATCTGACTTCTTGAAGAGCCACACTAAATTTTCCCAAATTTAGTGTGCTAAATGATTCACCTTAATCCCTTAAGGTCCGAATCACTTTACTGAAAAATTGAAGTACGGTTCTTCCTTAGATTATTCCTAATCTAAGAAACTTGGATTAATAAAATCATGAACTTGAGTTTCCCAACACAAGTTCATGCAAGAATCTTGTCCATTCCCATGGATCTCAAACCTCAAAAACACATGCATGCAGTCCGTATTATAAAAGGGTAATCATCATCGCCATCAGAATTCCAGAAAAGGGATTTAGCTATGCATTATGTAAAATGAAACTAAAATAGAATCTGAAGTAAAAGAAAACATGATTCATATAAAAGAAAGTTAAAAGAGTAAAGGTACAGACCGATTTGTTCTTCGTGGTTTCAAAGGAAAATGCGATTTTAAACTACAACTATACACATGCCCAAGATCACGTCTGAATCCCTTCAAGAGCAGTGATGACGAGCATGCAAGAATCTCCAGAAAAACGAAAACCTAAACTCTAAATTTCTATCTAAGAATCTAAGTACGAA
Source organism: Gastrolobium villosum (assembly GCA_032173675.1). Lineage (NCBI taxonomy): Eukaryota > Viridiplantae > Streptophyta > Magnoliopsida > Fabales > Fabaceae > Gastrolobium > Gastrolobium villosum. The sequence goes on along the minus strand of JAVKPL010005302.1, from coordinate 133,911 downwards.
GACTGAAAGATAAAATTCTCTGTGTGTTTCTTTTCTTCTTGAAAGTAAAAAGCTTGGTTTGATTCTGAGTGCGTTTCCCTTTTATCAGAATCGTCTTCTTCTTTTCTTGATTTGCTTGGTTAACTCTCCTGACCGTCCGATCCAATCAACATCTACGGTTGCCAACTCTCCAGCTTATCTTATCTTCTTTACAATTCCGCCACATGTCACTCTCTGGATAACAAAAGGGTAAGAAAAAATCAGTAAAAAGATAAAAGCCCCCTTTTTTAACCAAGGTTTTACCACTTGGGCTCACTTCATAGATTTCAGCCCATTTTCACCTACACTTTCACACAATCAGCCCAAAAAATATCAGAAAAATCACCACTTAATTGGGTAAAAATCAATACTAACAGTAGTAATGGCAGCGATGGAGATGGTATAGGTGGTGGTAAAGCCTATTTAAGCATGTAATTGGTAGTAAACCTTCAAACTTGTACACCTACGGTGTGGGCCTATTGTAACAATTAGTGTGCACCCGATGTATTAAATATATAAATGGTAACAAGCACAGGTTATTAAATGCGGAAGCTACAAATTTTTTTAATTATGAACCTTATCATATTTACCAAGTAGATTTACTTATTTTTTTTTTTTCAAAAACTGCCTGTATGTAAATTGCAATAAATAATTACACTGAATAACATCATAATATAAATAATGTATCAAGTCATGGAACTATCACACGTAGACCAGACATGTCCTGATATAATAACACACAACTCAGTCTGAAATAACACAGCCTATACCAATGTGGCACGGACAACCCCATCACTACAAGAAAAACAGTGTTTTACCACATTATTTTAACCACATTTAATGAAAATGTGGCACAATTTATAAAATTTCCTATTTTACTACATTTTTAACAAGAATGTTGTTGGAGATGGAATAGACAAAATAGAACAAATACAATAGTATCAAACTTTTTCAAACAAAATACAAGTGTTACAACACTATCACTAATTTTTCTCTCAATATAACTCTCACACTCTCTTTTCTTCTTTCTATTTTTCTCACAAGTGTTTCAACACTCTCCACACACCTTTTAATCTTTCTATTCACTCATTACAACCATATGCCTAACATACTACACACCCTATATATATAGACATACATAAAAGAGTTCAAATTGAACTTGACAATCTATTATAACCACTAGCCACCATTTTTGACCTTTCTAGTCTTCAAATTGATTTTGAACACTAATATCAACCATACACTAAAGACAACTCATGGTGATAGGATAAGATTTCCAACTCATCATGAGTTGGCAATGGATAGGATTGGATTCTTCTTCAATCTTCCTCAAGCTTCTCCAAGTCTCCATAAGTTTCATGAATTTTCTTCAAGCATCCATAGCTTTCTACAAGGTTCCATAAGATTCTTGATAGGTGATGGAGAAGTTCAATTTGAATTTGAATTCTTTGGAGGTAGAATCAAAATTAAGTTTGAATTCTAACAAATGTAGCAAAATAAGTCCAATCCATCTATTTCCAAATGCCACAATCGCATAAGCAAATAAGGCCCGGTCCATCATTCAAGCGCCACAATCTGCATTAGGGCATTTGCTTATTTCTCTTTCTCAAAGACCATAAATGTCGTCTTTTTCCTTTTCTCTGCATGTCTAGCACCCACATTGACCACCACGAGGAGAAAGAGATTTCGCCAATGAGGACAAGGACACCGGAGTTCAAGTCACTCCGATTGTTAACTTCGATGATGTCATCGTATCCATTGGCAAAGAGGATGAAAATTCTATTCTCAATTTGTGTGCATTTCTCTCCTTTTCTATTTTTAATATAAATTGTTTTGGTGATTTTGCTGGTTGCAATCTAGGGTTTTTGCTTAATTTATTTGTAGCAAAGTCAATCTATACCGATTTAGCATTATATGAGTTATGGTGCTGCCAAGCAAAAGGAGCAGATAATTTATTTTTATAAAAAAATAAGGATATTAGTAATTTTTCATGTGGTTGCAGAGGCAGCTTTTTAAACTTTTGATCTCTCATTTTTATATTTTTTTTGCAAATTTTTGTTTCTCTAGTTTTCACCCAAACTTTTCATGTCTGTGAGGCATTTGACGTATTCGTGTTGTTGAGATAATGTTTGGAAATAACATTTAGTTTATTATCATTATATACATTATCCTTCTTTTTCTTGAATTTTTACTTGTCTGTACAAGTTTCATTTGTTGGTCTGTTCAAACCAAAGATTGTCAATGCATTATTTGGCATTATAGAAAATACATGTGCAGCTTGTTTAGACTTATTATCCATGGTTGGAGTCCCTGGTTGGATTTATTTGGCTTTAGAATGATTTTCCATTCCCCCTCCTTTATTAACTGTATAATTATCTTCATATATTTTTCTCAATTCTTATTTCAAGTAGACTTGTAAGTATATTCAGGATTGGTGAAACTATATTTTCTTTGTGGTATTTAATAAATACTTTGATTTGGAATTCGTTTTCATATATGAGGATTCAATCAGCATGGCATATCTATACGGGTATTGATGTTTGATTTGCACTTTATTAACTAAGGGGAAGAACAGATCAAGCATCATAAAGAAAGGGATTTTTCCCTTCGAAATGAACGTGAGGTGGATCAAGTATAGTAGCCTAACTCTGATTTCTCTGGTCTTGTTATGGCATGGGCTTGGGCAGGTATTATTAGGACTCAAATTTCTCTGATTTAAAATCTATATTGTTGTAAAAAAAGGAGAATATATCTTTAATGTTAATTGATTCGCAGTGATTTTTAAAAATATGATGGTGAGGTGGCAACTTGTTCCCTGTAAGTATCTCACGACTTCTTCAGCTTCTAGTGAACAAAAAATGATTTTATAAGCTCTGGTATTCTTTTTTGAGATTTCTTATGAATCTCATTTAGTTTTGATTCCTGGATTACATTTTTCCATCACTTTTCTATAACTTATTCACTTATGGAAGGAGAGAGCCTGATTCTTTGTAGAATGGATATAAAATGAGGTGATTATATGCAAAATTAGAAAATATGTTTAAAAATAAGACTCTTACACTTCAAAGTTCCAACTGCAATAAATATGTCATCTTTATTTTCTTACTCAACAAAAAAAAAATGTCATATTTGGTTGCTAGTCAACCATTGATTCCCTTTCATTCTTTATTTTGTATTGTCTACTTGAAATTGATTGTCAAGGATCAACACTAGATGAGAAACTTATTCGGATACACTCTTTTCTTTGCTGCCACTTTGATGGTTTTGTCGTAAGTAAAACTTCTCTAGTTATTTTTCATTTCTATTTTTTGCTTTTGAAAGGATAAAACATATGATCTTTATATCGCTTGAGTTTTGCTACATCTAATTTATGTGTTTGTTAATTTCATCTAATCTGCTTTGCCTATAATAGCTTCAGAATATTTCGTGTGACAGCTAGATCTAGCAACTTCAGGGAAAGGGGGGATTGGACCTTATGTTGGTTTATGTGCACTTTCTACTTGCTTTGGAGTTGCAGATGATCTTGTCCAAGGTGGCATGGTTGGAGACATGTCTTTTATGTGTCCTGAGTTCATCTAGGTTGGTCTTCCCCATAATTTCTTTATTCCTTCCCGGGTCCTATGTTTTGAGAAATTCTTCTATACTCATGTGGAGTAAGTGTAACTTTCATTTTTATATAAGATTGGTTGCTTCCTCATTTTGCATTATTCTTTGAGTCACCAATATTATGGATATATTAAGGATAATTATAATATATGAATATCGAGTTTTGAATTAAAGTATGAGAAATTCTCCAATAATATAAGTGACACAACCAAGTAAATTATTGTGAGCAAGCATCTTTTTATCTTAAATTATTGCTATGTAGCACCGATACCGACACGGGACACGTGACACGATACGACACGACACTCCGACACGTTAATTCTAAAAAATGTTAGATTTCGACACGTTAGGACACGTTTTGATATTAAATAATATTTTTAATTTATATAGTTTATATTATATTTAATATTCAATAATTTAACAAAAAATGAAAATAAACTTATAATATTCATCAATTTTGCAAAGAAACACAAGATATCCCATATATTTATATTAAACTCAATAAAATGATAATCGTAATCCAACGAATCTAATAGTTGGAACTAGAAACTCAACGTAACGCAACCTTTGAACCTTTTCTTGAATTTCTATAATGCGTGTTGGAGTGTCGGGGAGTGTCGAAGTGTCGGAGAGTGTCGGGAAGTGTCGGACACGACACGTCAGGGTTTTTGAAGTGTCGGTGCTTCATAGAATTATTGGTGGTGGTTCTTGAACTTACATATGCACGATGACAACATTATATTAATAGAATACTCATTAATCTGGTAACATGATTAAACACTTTAATCAACTCGACCACCTTGTCCAATGAGGAAAATGACTGTAAGAAAAAAAATCCGGTTTAATCAACTTGATTAATAGCATGATTACTATATCTCCTGTGAACTTCAAGTAAGAATGATCTTGTCTTGAATAATTTCCAGTTTCAAAATTCTGTCGGGTGAAGTTTATTTTATATGCTCATTGACATGGTACTCCTACATTTCTGTGTTTTAGTGGATTGCCAAAATACGATGGATGCTGCTTTTGTACCCTTTTGACATTGTTATCTATTTTGGCACTTAACAATCATCAGTTAGTCAGTTACTAACAATTGAATGAAAATCTCTCTACTTTTTCCCTTCTTAATTGTCTTCTTAAGATATTGGGACACCTCAGAAAAAGATTACTTCCTCTGTGCAGAGACTCCTGGGGCAGCTAGAGCTTGGGTGTCAACTTTACAGTATGTTTTCTAGTCTAGTCCATGGCTAATAATATGTCTTAGGTTTGATTTCTTTATCTCTAACTCCAAAAGTCTCGACCACCTTTTATCAACATATGGCCAATATATGCTTCTTACAAAGCTTCTTAGTGACTATTGTAATATTTATTATGTTAACAACATCTATTGCGAATGTGGCGGAGATCATAGGATATGTTGTAGTTGGAATATGTATTACGGTGATTGCAGATCTTTGCGGATCCCACGAAGATTGGGCGCAACATTTATCGCGGTAGCAGATCAATCTATTGTTTACAATTCTAGAAGCTCTAATTTTGATTTGCTCCGATTTCCATTGAGGCAATGTTCCTTTGTCAATACAAGTGGGCAAACTACCATAACCAAGAGGTCCATGTGCTAGAGATTTGGAAAAAAATTCCTACCTTTCCTGCAAGAGTTCTATGTATATGAAGGTTTTTTACTACATGTCCTGTCATTCTACACTGATTGTTTATAAAGGTTATTTTTCTACATTTATTAATGTATCTATTATTTATTGTTTGCCTTTGCTCCTGCTCCTTTCATAGGTGATTCTTCCTCCCCATATTGAAGAGTATCAAAGGTTGATAAGTCCAGGAACTTATTGCTAAGATTTTAGCAGAGAGGCAAGAGGAATTCATTGTTACCTCTTTTTTAAGTTTGTTTATTATTCTCTGCCATATTCTATCCCCTGCTTTTGAATTAAGTATAATTCCTCATAAAATTTTAGGTTACAAATATATAATGGTTATGTTGACATTTTACAGGTACATGATTCAAACCCGTAATAATTATCTCTTAAACCTCCGCTTTTCATGTGTGAGCTGTTATTGCCTTGAATTCTATGCTAGGATGTGCGTACCAAATTCATAGAGCACAACAGATCTCTGATGGTAAAATGTGGAAGTGTCAAGGTGAAGTTTTAAGTCAACTCAGTTGAAGCAAGACTGAATGTATATTGATAAAGATGGGCATATGTTGATAAAAGGTGATCGAGACTTTTGGAACTAAAGAAATCAAATTTATGATTCATAGCAAAAAATATGGAGTTTCATATATAGAATAATAGTAAGTTTTGCTTATTGATTGTATGCATAATGTATTGATGATCTATATGCTCCTTTCTGAAATGTATATTGTTACCAATGAATGTTTGGATAATTTTTTATTTTATTTTTTACATATGTATGCTTCTGCAGACAGTGGATAATATATGAAAATCTCCAGCTTTTTGGAGATTCTTTTAGTTTAATCCATGAATTTTCAAATATCTTCCTTTTTTGAAGTGGTAAAGTTTAAATTTAAACTTTTATTCTGGATACAGTTGATTTTGAATGGCAGGTTCAATTTTTCATGAAAAAAAACTATAATTAATAATGTAAATTAATTGTTGTAAGATTTATTAAATTCGAAATTTTTTTAATTAAAAAAGATTCATATATTTAGCCACATTTACGAATGTGGTTAAAAAAAAAATCAGACATAATTAACCACATTTTTTTCATTGTGGCAAACTATACAGTTTAACCACCTTTATTATGTGGTTAAAATAAAAATAATTGTGGTTAAAAAAAGGCTACCACACTCAATCAAAATGTGCCAAAGTGAATAAAATAATGTGGCTAAATTATTACAACACCACTTTTAACCACATTTAATCAAAATGTGGTAAATTTTGTTAGCCACATTTTTTATCAATGTTTGCCATAATGTGGCTAAATATCATTTTTTTTGTAATGCATGCTCACCAAATAAAACACATAGTCAAACCATATCTCCAATTCAATAACCATAAAGACATAACAGCAAGGTATGAATCATAATAATATGGTAAGGCGAATGCATCATCTCAACTCAACTCCAGTCTACTGCCACTAGAACTCTCAACCCCAGAAGTACCTGTACCTGAAAATGTGTCCCACACTGGGTGAGATCTCTAACGAGAAATCTCATTAAGACAAGGGGTCCTCAAGGATCTCTCCACTCCAAGCTCACTTACATGTGCAATATAAGTTCAAAATGATAACAGTAGTATAATAGCAATATTAGTTCAAAAGGATCTCTCCTGCCACTAGAAGTCTCAATCCCAAAAGTACCTGTACCTGAAAGTGTGCCCCCACACGGGGTGAGACCTCTAACGAGAAATCTCAGTAAGACAAGGGGTCCTCAAGGATCTCTACACCCCAAGCTCACTTACATGTGAAATATAAGTTCAAAATCTATGCAATGCAGCGATCCCGAAAGGAAGAGCGTGAAATCAATAGGCTTTTCCTGGGGGTCTGGAGAAAACTGCAATCAATAGGCTTTTCCTAATCCTTCTTTCCCGAAAGGAAGAGCGTGAAATTCTTTTTCCTTTCCGCAGGGACCGGGAGATTGGATCTAGCCATACGAAGAATTGAATGCTTGGCTGATAAATAACTCACTTCTTGGTCTTTGACCCCCTCAGTCACTACGAACGCCCCGATCAGTGCAATGGGATGTGTCTATTTATCTATCTCTTGACTCGAAATGGGAGAGCAGGTTTGAAAAAGGATCTTAGAGTGTCTAGGGTTGGGCCAAGAGATAACAGTAGTATAATAGCAAAATCTATGCAATGCAGCATATGTCTATCTCATGTGTGTATGCATCTTACTGGCCAGAGAATAAAAGGTAGGGATTACATACGTCTACAACCCACACTACAGGAGTCCACCATGTACCTCACACACAGAGTTACCTTCTTGTATGTGGCCCGACATACTAAGGAATTATCGTCTCGTGTGCAATACCCCACATACATATACATATGGCAATTGCACTATAACAAAATCCAGCTCAACAACATATCCAGTACTCATCATATAAGCATATATATTTTCAGAAAAACACATCATGCATATAAATCATCCCTCCATGAGGTATGGTGGAACCATCAATGGGTAAAACTGAGGACACAAAAGCTTACCTGTAGTGCCAAAATCTCTGTCCAAAGGCTCGGTATATACAGATACACCAATAGTCACACAATCCAACTATTGCAATCTGTTTTATATCAAGAACATTATCAATATTCAGAATCTCAATTTCACATTAATTGAGCAATATCTTCTTTTTCGCTTAGTGACTTAAATCCCTTCTAAATCATAATTATCGCATATTAATCCTTACTATTACTGGTATTAATATTTTCCATCAGTAACACTAATTCCCTAGGGTACTATACCCAAATTGGGACTTTTCCACGCATCAGAACTGGTTTCTGGTCTTTTTCACATGGAGTAATCGATTACCCTATGGGGGGTAATCTGTTACTCCACACGGTAATTGTAACACCCCGTGTATACCCGGTTTGTTATCATATCATCGTATTAAGCAGCGCTTAATTAAAAATGCGGAATAACTTTTTACTTTCAATTATGAAGTCATTATCATTAACCAAGTTGATTATTAAATCCATTTTCAAAAATTGCATGTATGTAGATTTGCAATAAAAACTAAATACACTGAATAACCTCGTAACATAAATAAGTGAGTATCTAAGTCACAGAACTACCACACGTAGTCCAGATCATAATCCTGATGCATTATACAACTCGAATCTAAATCAACATAGTCAAATCAATGTGGCATGGACAATCCCCATGCTCACCCAATAAGGCAACAAAGCCCAACAAAGTCTCAGCTCAATTAACCATAAAATGAAGCGAATAACATAATAGTAATAAAATAAACCAACATCCAAGCATAATCAGCATAAATAGGTAAACAACAGTTAACTAAGCTTCGGCCTTCTGCCGCCAGAGGTCTCGACTCCCGAGGTACATGAACCTGAAAATGTGCCCCAAACGTGGGGTGAGATCTCTAAAAAGAAATCTCAGCAAGACAAGGGGTCCTCAACGATTTCTCCACCCCAAGCTCACTTACATGTGCAATATAAGTTCCAAAAGCAGTATAATAATATAAGTTCAAAAATATGTGCAATGCAGCATATAATCATGTCATGTGTGTCAACTATTCTACTGGCCAGAGAAATGCAGGATTTACATACGTCTATTACCTACAATCAGTGCAAGACGCCACTTGCACCCACCCACAGAATCACCATATTGTATGACGCCACATACTTAGGAGTTCCGTCTAGGTGGAACACCACATGCATATCATAAGGCATTCACACTTTACAGCTCAATAGCGTTTCAATAAATCAACAGTGCATAAAACAACATCATGCATATAAACCTTCCCCCCATGGGGTATGGTGGAACCAAATATGGGTAAAACCGAGGACACGAAAGCTAACCTCTCAAGCTATCTCTCCAAAATAAGAGCTCACACTAGCTCAATGCCCTCAACAGCACAATCACAATCTGTTTATACAATAAATGATCATTAATATTCATTGCCCAAGGTTCCATTAAGTGATTAGGGCTGTCCAACTTATCTTAAGTGATTTAATGCAAATTCAGCAGGAGGTATTCGAATAATCCTCGATGAGTATTCGAATAATCCTTATCTCTAGAAAGTATTCGAATACTTTCACTCAGGTATTCGGATACCATATGGTATCCGAATACTTTTACCACAGTATTCGAATACTTCACAGTATTCGAATACTTACACTAAGGTATCCGAATACTTTTCTTTCCAGAAAAGTATTCCAACACTCCTTCAAGGAGTATTCTACTACCCCTTGATAAGTATTCGAATACTAAACGAAAAGTATTCGAATACTTATCAGACAGAATGCGAAAATTCGTGCATTCTCTGCATAAGTCTCATTTTAATGATCCAAACTCGATCTGGAGTCCAATAACTCCATCAACAGATGTTCATTTACATATTTAAGACATAGTTTATCAGTTCTTAACTCAAATGATTCAAGTTTACTCATTTAGTAGCTTTAACAAGCTAAGATCATGAAAATTCAAAAGAGGTGATCATGGTATACCTCAAGTGCCTCAAACTCAGAAAAAGACTCAACCTTGGAGCTTCCAACAATGCTCAAAGGTTCTGATTTTTCAAGAGCACGAAAATGCACTACAAGCTTGGACCTTTCACCATCAAAATGGCTTCTTGAAGCCTTCAAAGACAAGAACAAGGCTCTCACAACAAGAACCACAACTCAGCCCCAAAAATCCCTCAACTCATTAGCCTAAACTCAGAATGAGTACCCTCACACCCTCACAAGGTTCACTACTTAGTGTTTAAAAGATTATCATGAAGAAATCAATGGAAAAGGTGGGTTCTTGAGGAATTTCTATGGAGGAAAGCTCAATTCTTGAGAGGAGAAGAAGGTGGCAGCAACTGGACACCACACTCACATAGGAAATGGCTGAGTATCAACCTAGGGCTTTGTTCCCTTTAGTATTGATAGGTCCATTAGTTTAATCACGTTGTATTAGCAATAATAGCTACACTTATCATTTTAATCCCAAACTTTGGATTATGAACCTAGCAATTTTTCTAAGATTTTCATATTTTTATTTGATTTTTCACAACACTTTTCCGGTACGCGCTTTTACGTAGCCGATATCAGTTCTGAAACCAATTCTCATTATTTCGACCTGAAACTTGATTTATTAGTCCTATATATTATTCTAGGAATATTCCCATACTTATTATAATTTTTCGAGATATTTCATCGGTACACATTTATACCGTGGAGCAGAACCGGTATCTGCACTTTTTCAGAAAAGAGACTTTCAACATTATTAATCACTTACCATAATTGTTTAAGCCTTCTTATAATTATTAAGGTAAATTATGTAATCATTTCCTAATTTAGCCGTTAATTAATTTAATTCCTAATTTAACGGTGCAGGATCTTATATTCACCCCACCTTTTAAGAATTTTGTCTGCAAAATCAGAAACATACCTGTCCCAAAACTCGGGGTATTGCCGGAGAAACTCGTCCTCTCGCTCCCAATTGCACTCCTCAGGAGTTTTTCCTGTTCATTGCACCTTGACCATTGGAATGATCTTGCTCCTAATCTTCTTCTCGCCACGATCAAGAATCTTGAGTGGTCCGACAGGATTCTTTAAGTTCTCCCGAACCTCCACATCATCCAGTTGCACCACGTGCGAAGGATTCACTATGTACCTCTGAAGCAGAGACACGTGATAGGTGATAGGTGAAAGTATCTGGTATGGCCTAATGAATCTCGGGCTAAGCTTCCTCACTCCGAAGGCCTGACCCTACCCTACCAAGTATCTGGTATGGCCGGTAGGTGATAGGTGATAGGTGATAGGTGAAAGTATCGGAGACAAGGCAAGCCGGTAGGCAACAGACCCTACCCTACCAAGTATCTGGTATGGCCTAATGAATCTCGGGCTAAGCTTCCTCACTCCGAAGGCCTGACCAACACCGGTGATAGGTGAAAGTCTCACAAACACGTGCACACCCTCACTAACTCCTGTGGACGATCCTTAACATCATAGTAACTCTTCTGGCGATTCTGCCCATGTTTCAATTTTTCTCTGATCATCTGGATCAGCAGGGTGGTATCTTGGACAAAGTCCAAGCCAAATAACTCCTTATCTCCAACCTCAGAGCAACAGGTAGGAGTTCGAAACCTCCTACCATACAACGCCTCATAGGGTGTCATGCCCAGACTAGCATGGAAACTGTTATTATACGAAAACTCAACCAATGGCAAGTACCTATCCCATGCTGAACCCTGCTCCAATGTGCAAGCCCTCAACATGTCCTCCAATGTCTGGATGGTCCGCTCAGTCCATCCATCCAGTCTGAGGGTGATAGGCTGTACTCAGTCTCAATTGCGTACCAAAAGCTCCCTGCAGCGCCTCCTAGAACTGAGATGTGAACTTCGGGTCCCTATAACTGATGATACTCTCGGACACCTCGAGAAGCCTCACGATATTGTGAACATAAAGTCTGGCCAACTACTCAGTAGTGAAGCTTACCTTACTGGAAGAAAATGGGCAGACTTGGTCAATCCGTCCACAATGACCCAAATAGAGTCACAACCAGCCCGAGTCTTAGGCAATCCCACTACGAAGTCCATGGAAATGCTCTCTCGCTTCCACTGCGGTATCTCAAGAGGCTGAAGCTTACCAGACAGTTTCTGGTGTTAAATCTTCACCCTCTGGCATATCAAACACTTGGACACGTATACATCTATATCCTTCTTCATGCCCGGCCACTAGAAATTCCTCTTTAAGTCCTGATACATCTTTGTAGCACTAGGGTGGATAGTAAATCGGCCCTTATGAGCCTCTACCATCACTTCCTCAGTTAATGGCCCTCAAGGAATCACAATCCTCTTCTGAAACATCAATAGTCCATCCTCATTCCAGGACACACCATCCTAGTTCTTCACATAGTCAAGGAACTCTCTTTGCACATGCACCTCTTTAATCTTTTCCATCAGCTCATTAATAACATCTATTGTTTTCATCTCGAGAAGTGCACCCCCAAACAAAGAGGTCACTGACAAATCTTGAAACTTCTCAATCACATCAAAGTTACCTATCATGAAACTAGATAGGCTCACGGATTTCTGACTTAAAGCATTGTAAGAACCCGCACCATTAATTAATTAAATATGAGAATTAGGAAATAACTCCATAATTGACCCTAATAATTATGAGAAGGCTTTAATAAATATAGTAAGTGATTAAAAATGCTGAAAGTCGCTTTTGGGACGAAAAGTGCAGATACCGGTTCTGCTACTCGATATAAATGCGTACCGATGAAGTATCCCAGAAAATTATAATAAGTGCGTGAATATTCTTAGAATAATATGTAGGACTAGTAAAACAAGTTTCAAGTTGAAATAATAAGAACCGGTGCCAGAACTGACACTAGCTATGGAAAAGCGCGTACCGGAGAGATGCTGCGAAAAATAAAATAAAAATAGGATAAATCTTAGAAAAATGAGTAGGTTCAGAATCTAAGTTTGGGATTAAAATGCTAAGCGTAACAATTAGCGCTAATTCAATGCGATTAAAATTGATACCCCTTTAAATAGGAGGGCACATGTCCCTAGGTCAGATTCTTATGCATGTTGTGCCTCCATTCTGAAGCTGGTTGCCTTCCAAGCTTGTCACCTTCTATTCTCCTCCATTTTTTGAGCCTTGTAACCTTTTTCTCTTCCATTTCTCTTCACTAAATACCTTTTGTGGGTGAGAGAAATCATTGTGAGGGTGAAAGGGACACCATTTCTGAGTGTTGGTGATTGTGTTGAGTGAGTTTGAAGGCTGACTTGTTGGTTGAGTGTTGAAAAGTCATTTTCCTTGGTTGTGGAAGCTTCAAGTGTTGAACCTTTTGGTGAAAGGACCTTCTTTACTTGTCATTTTCGTGTCTTTGTGTAGTCTGAACTTGAGGAGCTGTTGTGAGAGCTCCAAGAGCCATTGTTGCTCTGTTTTGAGCTTGGGTAAGCTTCACCAACCTCGATCATGAATTTTAATAGTTAAAAGTGGAGTCTGGGCATGTTTAATGAGTTTTTTAAGTAACCAACGTGATAACTGGTCTAAAAAGGCTTAAAGATGCATGCTTTAACTTTTTAAAGTATTAAAAACCAAACCTTGAATGGATATCTTCGCGAAACGCAGAAACTGCATTCTGTTGCGAAATATCCGGATATGATATCAGGATATTTTGGATTTTCGAGAACAGTAATAGTATTGTTCATACAGAATTGAGTTATGGGTTTGTGGACCCTAAATTGATGAAGTTGGACTTCTGTAAAATCAACCTGAGTCAGAATCTAAGTGATTAAGGGCTTAAGGCTTTGTGAGAAGCCTAAAGACATGAAAAGTAAAGGAAAGGCGTTGTCTTTATGTCAATTTCTTGTTGAGTTTGAATATTGTTATGATTGTTGGTCCAAACAGATTGTGATTCTGCTGTGTGTGGACCTTGAGCTCGGTTGGACTCTTTTTGGATAGATTGCTTAAGAGGTAAGCTTTCGTGTCCTCGGTTTAGCCATTGTTGCTTCCACCATGCCCTATGGGGGAATGGTTTATATGCATGGTGTGTTTACATGCTTTTATACTTGAAATGCTTTTGAACTGATATGTGCAATGGCTTATAATATGTATGTGTTGTTCCACTTAGACGGTAAGCCTGAGTATGTGGCGTCATACAAGATGGTGAGACTGTGGGTGGGTGCAAGTGGCTTCTTGCACTATTTGTAGGAGATAGACGTATATCCTGCATTTCTCTGGCCAGTAGAATAGTATTGACACACATGACATGATTATCTGTTGCATTGCACTGATTTTGGAACTTATATTGTTTAAATACTTTTGAACTTATATTGCACATGTAAGTGAGCTTGGGGTGGAAGATCCTTGAGAACCCCTTGTCTTACTGAGATTTTTGTTTAGAGATCTCACCCCACGTTTGGGGCACTATTCAGGTTCAGGTAATGCGAGGGTTGAGACCTCTAGCGGCAGAAGGCCGGAGCTTAGTTGATATTTCTGCTTTTATGATGACTATGCTTGGATGCTGGATATGCCTGTTGTTATTTGTTGTTAGCTTTATGATTATGTTATTGATATTGAGACTATATGAGCTTGTTGCCTTATTTGGTGAGCATGGAGATTGTCTATGCCACATTGATTTGACTCTTTGCAATTTTTAGTTTCGGGTTGTATTAATGTATCAAGATATTTTCCGGACTATGTGTTGTAGTTCCGTGACTTAGATACTCACAGATTTTATATATTGAGGTATTTCAGTTAGTTGTCTTTTGCAATTTACATACAAGAAATGTTTTGAAAATGAATTAAGTAATTCAACTTGGCTAATGATAATGACGTCATAATTAAATGAAAGAAAAATTTATTCCGTATTTTAATTAAGTGTGGCTTAATACGATGAAATGTTAACAAACTGAGTATACATGGGGTGTTACATTTTATGGTATCAGAGCACTTTCTAGGGAAAAGCCTGTATGTGTTGCAATAACTTAGGATGCTTTGCTATGTGTCTATCTTGTGTGTTCTCTCTGATGGGTTTTATTATGATAATGCATATGTGACCACATTGTGTGAGCTTGATCAACTCATTCTTTGTGTAACTTGTGCAGAGTCATAGTCCTTAGGAGGAACCGAGACAATAATGAGGGTCAACCCGACCCGGTTCTGACTACATTGGCTGAGATGCAGGCAGCTAGGCTAGCCGATCAAGAGGCCGCTAGATTGGCCAACCAGGAAATGATGGACGCCGTTCGAGAGGCATATCGAAAAGCCACCAAAGATGTCCTTGAGGCAAATAGACTGGCGAACATGACCATGATGAGGGTCATGTTGGAGGAGACGAGGGATAGCCGCCCTGAGGGTCAGTTCCCTCCACCACCACCTCCACCGCCACCTCCACCCAGTCTACAGGACGAGAGTCAGAGCCACATGGGAGATGGCGGCCACCTGACTAGGGAGATGCAGAATTTTCAGGAGCCTGCGGAGGATAGAGACGCGATTGATAGCCGGTTGAATGCTTTCCGCAAGCATAAGCAACCTTCTTTTGATTGGTCCTATGATCCCATTGCTGCTGCCAGATGGCTACAGGCGTTGGACAAGATCTTTCGGGTTATGCAGTGTACAGATCCGCAAAAGCTGATGTTTGCGACTTACATGCTGGAGGGCGATGCTCATGAATGGTGGATGAACACCTCTCAGGCTTATGAGCTGCAGGGTCATGTCATGACATGGCCATTCTTCGAGGATTGCTTTCTGGGTCGCTACTTTCCCTATGATGCTCATGAAAAGAAGCAGGGGGAGTTTGACCGTTTGGTGCAGGTCTCGTTGTCTGTTGATGAGTACCTGGCGAAGTTTGATGTGCTGGTGAAGTTTGCTCACTTTTGGATGGCTATGCTTACTCCGACTTTCTTGGCTGCTAAGTTCTGCAGGGGACTTAATGAAGATATTGCTGATCTCTTTGCTGGTTCCGCATCGAGAGATTTTGGTACACTGGCTTAGCAGTGTCGGGACATCGAGGATGTCTGCATAGTGAGCAAGGCCAAGAGGGCCAAGGTTGCTGAGGTAAAAGGACCTGGTAGTTCCACTTCCTGGAAAGATAGGAAGTTTGCCAGAAAGGGCAAAGGGAAGCCGTTTGCGGCTAGGCAGGCGCCTGGTCAGTTCAAGAGGACTTCTTCACAGCCGGGAGATTCAACTAGGCCTCCTTCATCCCTAGATGTTAGGAGTGCGGAAAGGAGCATGTAGGACGTTGTGATACAATTCAGTTGATCTGCTTTCACTGTGGCAAGGAGGGCCACTACTCCCGAGATTGTCCGTCGTCGACGACGAGAGCTGCTGCAATTCAGACAATTCCACTATAGATGGTTCCCCTTCCACCTACAGCGGCACCTGCTGTGCCACCTGGCATTGGGCGAGTCTACACTCTGGATCATCAATAGTCGGATAGAGCTCCGAACCTTGTCAGAGGTACTGTTTACATTGGTGGATCTGCTGTTGATGTATTGTTTGAGTCTGGGGCAACGCATTCCTTTATTGCAACCTCGATTATTGTGGGGCTTGAGTTGCCCATGTTTGTGCTTTCTCCACCATTACGGGTGACTACCGCCACCGGAGAAAAGTGTGATTCTACCACTGTACATCGAGATGTCTTGTTTTAGTGGGATGGCCGTGAGTATTCGGTAGATCTGATAGGATTGCTGATGGCTAACTTAGAGATTATTCTGGGCATGGATTGGTTGTCTAGAAACTGTGCATTGATTGATTGTTGTGCCAAGAGCGTGGTGATGTCTCAGTGTGATTCCACAGCTAGTTTCTTGCCATATATTTCAGTCCTGCAGGCTAGGAGAGCCTTGAGAGCAGGGGCATTTGGCTATGTTATGTTGGGAGGTTTGATGAGCGGGACACAGGAGGATATCACTGGCATTCCTGTGGTGAGAGAATTCCTTTAGGTGTTTCCTGAGGAGATTCCCGAGTTTCCACCACAACGGGAGATAGAGTTCTCCATAGACTTTTTGCCTGGTGTGGGGCCCATTTCATTAGCTCCATATCGGATGTCGCCACCGGAGTTGGCAGAGCTGAAGAAGCACATTGAGGATCTTTCAGGGAAAGATTTCATCTGACCGAGTGTGTCTCCGTGGTGAGCACCGGTCATCTTTGTGAAGAAGAAAGATGGGACTATGTGGTTGTGCACCGACTGCAGGCAGCTGAACAAGGTGAAAATCAAGAACAAGTATCCCCTCCCTCCGATTGATGATGTGTTGGATCAGCTTAGGGGTGCTTGCGTGTATTCCAAGATTTATCTCAGGTCCGGATACTGTAAGAACTCGCACCGTTAATTAAGGAAATTAATTAATTAAATGTGAGAATTCGGAAATAATTCCATAATCGACCCTAATAATTATTATGAGGCTTTAATAATTATAGTAAGTGAGTAATAATGCTGAAAGTCGCTTTTCGGACGAAAAGTGCAGATACCGGTTCTGCAACCCGGTATAAATGCGTACCGGTGAAGTATCCCGAAAAATTATAATAAGTGCATGAATATTCCTATAATATTATATAGGACTAGTAAAACAAGTTTCAAGTCAAAATAATGAGAACTGGTGCTAGAATTGATACTAGCTTTGGAAAAGCGCGTACCGAAAAGGTGCTCCAAAAAATAAAATAAAAATATGATAAATCTTAGAAAAATGATTAGGATCAGATTCTGAAGTATGGGATTAAAATGATAAGCGTAGCATTTAGCGCTAATATAGTGCGGTTAAAACTTAAGTGGCTTTTATAAGGCCATGGCAGATGATCCTAGGTCATTTTTATGACTTGCTACGTGAGATTTTTCTGAGTTGCAACCAGCCACCTTGCCACCACCTCTCCTCCACCTCTTGTGAGCCAAGTTGTCACCTTTCTTCATGAAATCTTCTCCTAAACACTTGGTGTGAGTGAGAATCATCATTGGGAGTGAGTTGTGACCTTTTAGTTGAGTGGAGTTTCTGTTTTAAGGGGATTCTTAGGGCTGTGTTCTGAATTTTCTTTGGTGGGAGCTTTGCCTTGTTTGTGGGAGCCTCAAGTGGTGATCTTTGTGAAGAAAGGACCCACCTTGAAGTGCATTTTCGTGCACCCTTGAAGTTGTACCTTGGAGCTGACTTGTGAGCTCCAAGAGCACCTTTGGTTGGCTGATGAATTTTAATGGGTAAAAGTAGAGTCTTGCCATGTTTGATGACTTAAACAAGTATGTAATTTGTATATGAACTTAAAAGAGGTTAAAAATGCATGCTTTAATGTTGGAATGGGTTAAAAACCCAACCTTGGAAGGATATCTTCGCGAAATGCAGAAACTGCATTCTGTCGCGAAATATTCGGATATGATATCCGGATATCATATTCGGATATAGGGTCTTTTGATATCCGAGTATGGATATCCGGATATGATATTCAGATATGAATATTCGGATATGGCCCTGACATATATCCGGATATTCTGGGTTTTCGATGAACAGTAAGGTACTGTTCATTCATATGTGAGTCATGGGTTCGTGGACCCTATGTTGATGGAGTTGAACTTCTGTAAATACTTCACTAAGTCAGGATCAAGGGATTAAGGGCTTGTGGCTTTGTGGGAAGCCTTAAGACGTAAAACGTAAAGGATAGACGTAGTCTTTATGTTTATGCTTATGAGCAACGTTTATTGATATGATTGCTGGTCTAAATCAGATTGTGATTTTGCTGTGTTTGGACCTTGAGCTATGTGGACTCTTGGCAGTGGATTGTTAGCTTGCAAGGTAAGTTTTCATTTCCTCGGTTTAACCATTGTTGGTTCCACATGCCCCATAGGGGGATGGTTTATATGCATGATGTGGTTTTCATGTATTATTTATTGAAATGCTATGGAGCTGTTAAGTGCAATCTCTTATAATATGTATGTGGTGTTACGCCTAGACAGGAGGCCAAGGGGTGGTCCTGTAGGCGAGTACAACAAGGGCTAGTACTGTGTGGGTAATAGACATGTTCCTGCACCTTTCTCTGATCAGTAGAGTAATTTATTAACACACATGACATGATTATCTACTGCATTGCGCTATTTTGGGACTTATATTGAATAAATGCTTTTGAACTTATATTTGCACATGTAAGTGAGCTTGGGTTGGAAGATCCTTGAGGACCCCTTTTCTTACTGAGATTTCTTGTTTAGAGATCTCACCCCATGTTTGGGGATGCTTATTTTAGGATCAGGTAACTTGGGGGCTGATGCCTCTGGCGGTAGGAGGTCGGAGTTTAGTTGATTATTTATGCTTTATACTGACATGTTGGATGCTGGATATGCCTGTTGCTATTATGTTTAGCTTCATTTATGATTATGTTGTTTCTGTTGAGACGGCTGTTAGGCTATGTTGCCTTATTTGGTGAGCATGGGGATTGTCCATGCCACATTGGTTTGACTTTATGCTTTTAGGCCTTAGTTGTAATAATGTATCCAGATATTGTCCGGTCTACGTGTAGTAGTTCCGTGACCTTAGATACTTAATTTATATTTATATATTGAGGTATTTCAGTTAGCTGTCTTTGCAATTTACATACAGGCGATGTTTTTATGAAAATGAATTAAGCAATTCAACTTGGTAATGATAATGACGTCATAATTGAAAAGAAAAAGATATTCCGCAAATTTTAATTAAGCGTGGTTTAATAAGATGACATGTTAACAAACCGGGTTAACACAGGGTGTTACATATACCATCGGATTCGGGTCAAGCTGGAGGATGTCCCTAAGACCGCGTTTCGTTCGAGATACGGTCACTTTGAGTATTTGGTGATTCCGTTTAGACTCACCAATGCACCCGTAGTGTTCATGGATTACATGAATAGGATTTTCCAGCCGTACCTGGATCAGTTTATAATTGTCTTTGTAACAGCCCGTGTTAACCCGGATTGTTAACACACTATCGTATTAAGCCATGCTTAATTAAAATGCGGAATAACTTTTTCTTTAATTCAATTATGACGTCATTAACTTAACCAACTTGATTACTTAATCATTTTCATAAAAATACTGCCTGTATGTAAATTGCAAGACAACTAACTGAATACCTCGTACATAAATATAATGTGTGTATCTAGAACCGCAGGACTACACAAGTAGCCTGGGTCAAAATCCTGATACATTAATTACAACATTAAAAATAAAAGGACAATAACACAATCATGTGGCATGGACAAACCCCATGCTCACCAAATAAGGCAACAATGCCCACAAATAGTCTCAACATAAACTTAACATAAATAAGCAGAAAACATAACAGCAATCCAGCAAGACAGCATATCAGAATATCAGCTCAACTCTGGCCTCCTGCCACCTGAGCCCTCAACATTACCTGACCCTAAAATAAGCGTCCCCAAACGTGGGGTGAGATCTCTAACAAGAAATCTCAGTAAGACAAGGGGTCCTCAAGGAGTCTCCACCCCAAGCTCACTTACATGTGTAATATAAGTTCTAAAAACAATATTACAGTATAAGTTCTAAAATCATGCGATGCAGCAATTATTCATGTCATGTGTGCTTTCAAATCTACTGGCCAGAGAAATGTAGGAATACGTCTATGCCTACATGAGTACATGGATACTACCTGCACCTCACCCACATGCTTCTCCATCTTGTATGTACTACATACTCAGGATTGCCGTCTAGGTGGACACCACATGCATATCATAAATGCTCATTACATATAAACAGCTCAACAGCATTTACAAAATAATCAAAGCATGTAACACAGCATGCATAAACCCATCCCCATGGGACATGGTGGAACATCAAAATGGCTAAACCGAGGACACGAAAGCTTACCTTGCAAGCTAGCTATCCAAGCCAAGAGTCCAACCACCCACTAGTCCACAAACAGCAGTATCACAATCTGATATGGACCATTTATCAAGTCAATATTAATGCACAACATGCATACAACTTAAAGACTACGCCTTTCCTTTACGTTTTACGTCTTAAGGCTTCCAACAAAGCCATAAGCCCTTAATCATATGATTCTGACTTAGTTCATTTATTACAGAAGTTCAACTTCCTTAAACTAGGGTCCACACACACCCCATAGCTTACTGTTCATACAGTAAAGCTACTGTCTGCGCAGAACCCAGGATATCCGGATATCAGAAGGGGCATATCCGGATATGTCATATCCGGATATCACACTGGACATATCCGGATATGTCATATCCGGATACCCAGATCCCATATCCAGATATCAATATCCGGATATCATATCCGGATACTGATATCCGGATATCTGTTCGACAAATATCCGGATATCTCACGACAGAATGCAGTTTCTGCATTTCGTGAATATCCATCCCAAAGGTCCAACTTTTAATACATGTACACGTTAAAGCATGCATCTTTAGTTCATTTTAGGTTCATATACCTTATACCCTCTTGTTTACTCATTAAGCATGGTCAAGATATCAACTTTAAGCATTATAAACCCATGATCATAGTGAGGTAACTTACCAAAGTTCAAAACAGAGGCAAGTTGTGCTCTTGGAGCTCTCCCAAGTTTCCTCACACTCAGCCTAAGTAGGAGCACGAAAATGACACTTCAAGGTGGGTTCTTGCACCACAAGAAGGCACTTTGAAGCTCACAATGACTACCACAAAGTAGCCATTACTAAAGCTCCAAACTCATGCTCACTAACTACACACACAGCTTTCTCAACTTAGAATGATGGCCACAATGCAGCCCCAAGATTAACTCTCACCTTCACAAATGTTTAAACAAGCATGAAAGGTGATCACTTGGCTAAGGAAAGAAGAAGGAAGAAGAAGAAGAAGAAGAAGAAGAAGAAGAAGAGAAGTGGCAGCTGCAGCAACAAAACCCCCAACGTAGGAATATTAAAATGCCTAGGGTTTTGTGCTAATGTGCCTATTTATAGGCACAAGCCACTAATCGCACAGTATTAGCCTTAATCGCAAAGTAAAAGATCTTGATCCCAAACTTCGGATTCTAGACCTACACATTTTTCTAAGATTTGTCATATTTTTATTTTATTTTTCGGAGCACCTTTCCGGTACGCGCTTTTCCATAGCCAGTATCAGTTCTGGCATCAGATTACGTCATTTTGACTTGAAACTCGTTTTACATGTCCTACATAATATTCTAGTAATTATCATGCCTTCGTTATAATTTTCCGGGATACTTTTCCGGTACGCATTTATACCGAGTAGCAGAACCGGTATCTGCGCTTTTCTTCCGAAAAGCGACTTTCAGCATTTTTACTCACTCAATATAATTATCTAAGCCCATTAGTAATTATTAGGGTCAATTATGGAATTATTTCCTAATTATCATAATTAATTCGCTAATTACCTTAATTAGCGGTGCGGGTTCTTACATTCACCCCACCTTTTTAAGGATTTTGTCCTCAAAATCAGAAACATACCTGTCTCGAAAGTCGGGATACTGTCGGAGAAGCTCATCCTCTCGCTCCCATGTGCACTCCTCGGGACTACGCCCAGTCCACTGCACCTTGACCATCGGAATGATCTTGCTCCTAAGTTGTTTCTCGCCTCGATCGAGAATCTTGAGTGGTCCGACGGGAGTCTTTAGGTTCTCCCGAACCTCCACATCATCCGGCTGCACCACGTGCGAAGGATCTGCTATGTACTTTCGAAGCTGAGACACGTGAAACACGTCGCGGATGTTGGCTAGGTTCGGAGGTAAGGCGAGTCGATAGGCAAATGGTCCTACTCTACCAAGGATCTGGTAGGGCCCTATGAATCGCGGGCTCAACTTCCTCACGCCGAGTGCCCGTCCAACACCGGTGACAGGTGAAAGTTTCACAAACACGTGCTCACCCTCACTGAACTCCAGTGGTCGATGCTTGACATCGTAGTAGCTCTTCTGACGATTCTGCGCCTGCTTCAACTTTTCCCTGATCATCTGGATCTGAAGGGTAGTATCTTGGACAAAGTCCAAGCCGAAAAGCTCTTTATCTCCAACCTCAGACCAGCAGGTAGGAGTTCGACACCTTCTACCATACAGCGCCTCGTAGGGTGCCATGCCCAGACTAGCATGAAAACTGTTGTTGTACGAGAATTCAACCAACGGAAGGTACCTATCCCATGCAGAACCCTGCTCCAACGTGCAAGCTCTCAGCATGTCCTCCAATGTCTGGATGGTCCGCTCAGTCTGTCCGTCAGTCTGAGGGTGATAGGCGGTACTCAATCTCAACTGCGTACCAAAAGCTTCCTGCAGCGCCTCCCAGAACCGAGATGTGAACTTCGGGTCCCTATCACTGATGATACTCTCGGGTACCCCGTGAAGCCTCACAATCTCGCGGACATATAGCTTGGCCAACTGCTCTGTAGTGAAGCTCACCTTCACTGGAAGAAAATGGGCAGACTTGGTCAATCTGTCCACTATGACCCAAATAGAGTCACAACCAGCCTGAGTTTTAGGCAATCCCACCACGAAGTCCATGGAAATACTTTCCCACTTCCACTGTGGAATCTCCAGAGGTTGAAGTTTACCAGACGGTTTCTGGTGCTCGATTTTTACTTTCTGGCAAATAAGACATTTGGACACGTAGACCGCTATGTCCTTCTTCATGCCCGGCCACCAAAAATTCCTTTTTAGGTCCTGGTACATTTTTGTGGCACCAGGGTGGATAGTGAACCGGCCCTTATGAGCCTCTGCCATAACCTCCTCAGTCAATGGCCCTCGAGGAATAACAATCCTCTTCTGGAACAGCAATAAACCATCATCATTCCAAGACACACCGTCCTGGTTCTTCACGTAATCAAGGCATTCTCTTTGCACTTGCGCCTCTTTGATCTTTTCCATCAGCTCATTGATCACTTCTGCTGTTTCCATTTCGAGCAGTGCACCCCCAAACAAGGAGTTCACTCTCAAGTCTCTGAACTTCTCGATCACCTCGTAGTCGTTCATCATCAAGCTGGATAAGCTCACGGACTTCCGACTCAAAGCATCGGCTACCACATTGGCCTTGCCAGGATGGTACCTCAACTCAAAGTCGTAGTCCTTCAAGAACTCCATCCATCTACGTTGTCTCATGTTCAGCTCCTTCTGGTCAAACAGATATTTCAGGCTCTTGTGATCGCTGAACACAGCAAACTTCATGCCATACAGGTAATGCCTCCAAATCTTAAAAGCAAAAACAATGGCTGCCAACTCCAAGTCGTGAGTCGGGTAGTTCTCCTCGTGAGGTTTCAACTGTCTTGAAGCGTAAGCAACCGCTTTCCCTTTCTGCATCAGCACACAACCAAGTCCTTTACCAGAGGCATCGCAGTATAACTCGAATTGCTCCGCAGGATCAGGAAGGACTAACACTGGAGCAGTAGTCAATCTCTCCTTCAACTCCTGGAAACACTCCTCACACTCAAGTGTCCACACGAATGGAGTCTCCTTTCGGGTAAGGCGAGTCATCGGTAGCACCATCTTGGAGAATCCTTCTATGAACCTCCGATAGTACCCTGCCAAACCTAGGAAACTTCTCACTTCTGTAACCGTCTTGGGCCTCTCCCAGTCCATCACGGCCTCAATCTTGTTAGGATCGACTGCAACTCCATTAGCAGAAATCACATGACCCAGAAATTTCACCGCCTTGAGCCAGAACTCACATTTCGACGGCTTAGCATATAGCTTTTTCTCTTTTAACACTTGCAACACAATCTTCAAGTGCTCGGTATGCTCCTCCTCCGTCTTGGAGTAGATCAAGATGTCGTCAATGAAGACGATCACAAACTGATCCAGGTACGGCTGGAAAATCCTGTTCATGTAGTCCATAAACACTGCGGGTGCATTGGTGAGTCCAAACGGGATCACCAAGTACTCGTAGTGCCCGTACCTCGAGTGAAACGCTGTTTTTGGGACATCCTCCGGCTTTACCCGTATCTGATGGTAACCGGACCGGAGATCAATCTTGGAATACACACAAGCACCCCTGAGCTGATCCAGCAAATCATCAATGCGTGGAAGAGGGTACTTGTTCTTGATTGTCACCTTGTTCAACTGTCGGTAGTCGGTGCACAACCGCATGGTCCCATCCTTCTTTTTTACAAATATGACCGGTGCTCCCCAAGGAGACACACTCGGCCGAATAAAGTCTTTCGCTGAAAGCTCCTCGATATGCTTCTTCAGCTCCGCCAACTCTGGTGGCGACATCCGGTATGGAGCCAACGATATAGGCCCCACACCAGGCAATAAATCGATGGAGAACTCTATCTCCCTCTGTGGTGGAAACTCAGGAATCTCCTCAGGAAACACCTCGAGGAATTCCCTCACCACAGGAATGCCAGTGAGATCCTCCTGTGTCCCACTCACCAAACCTCCCAACATGACATAGCGAAATGCCCCTGCTCTCAAGGCCCTCCTCGCCTGCAGGACTGAAATGAACGGTGAGGAACTGGCTGTGGACCCACCCGGAGACATCACCACTTTCTTGGCACAGCAGTCAATCATTGCACAGTTTCTGGACAACCAATCCATGCCCAGAATAATTTGAAGGTTGGCCATCGGCAATCCTATCAGATCTACCGAGAAGTCACGGCCATCCCACTGAAACGCTACATCGCGATGAACAGTGGAGGTCAAACATTTTTCTCCGGTGGCGGTGGTAACCCGCATCGGTGGAGAAAGCACATCACTGGGCAACTCAAGCCCCACAGCAATAGGGGTAGCAACAAAAGAGTGCGTTGCCCCGGAATCAAACAATACATCAATATTTGAACCCCCAATGGTAACAGTACCTCTGACCAGGTTCGGAGCTCTGTCCGACTGCTGACGATCAAGTGTGTAGACTCGTCCGGTAGTAGGTGGCACGGCTGGTGCCCCAGTAGGAACCATCTGCAATGGCACCGCCTGCACTGCAGCAACTCTCGCCGACGGGCAATCTCTCGAGTAGTGGCCCTCCTTGCCACACTGGAAACAAATCAGCTGACCGGTAGAGCACGGCCCAAAATGTGACTTCCCGCATCCCGAACATCTGGGAGCAGGAGGTCTAGTAGTGTTCCCCTGAGCAGCAGTCTTCCTGAACTGATTTGGCGCTTGCCTAGCCGCCAACGGTGGTTTGCCCTTGCCCTTGTTGGCAAAGTTCTTGTTCTTCCAGGGAGTAGAACCACCAGCGCTCTGTGGCACCTCAACCTTGGCCCTCTTGGCCTGATTCGCCAGGCAGTAGTCCTCGATGTCGCGGCACTGCTGCACCAACGCTCCGAAGTCTCTCGAAGCAGAACCGGCGAGATGTCCAGCAATATCCTCATTAAGTCCCCTCCGGAACTTGGCCGCCAAGAATGTAGGAGTAGGCCTCGCCATGCGGAAATGAGAGAACTTGACCAGCTCATTAAACTTGGCCAGGTACTCGTCGACAGACAACGAGCCCTGCACCAACCGGTCAAACTCCCCCTGCTTCCTCTCCTGTGAGTCATAAGGGAAGTACTGACCCAGGAAGCTCTCCTCGAAGAATGGCCACATCATCACATGACCCTGCATCTCGTAGACCTGAGATAGGTTGGTCCACCACTCATGGGCCTCGCCCTCCAGCATATAAGTGGCGAACAGCAGCTTCTGCGGATCCGTGCATTGCATGATCTGGAAAATCTTGTCCAGCGCCTGTAGCCATCTGGCAGCAGCAATGGGATCATACGATCCGTCGAAGGTAGGTGGCTTATGCTTGCGGAAAGCATTCAGCCGGCGATCGATCTCGTCACGATCCTCAGCAAGTACGGGGATAGTCTGCATAGCCCCCGTCAAGTGACTACCCTCACCCATCTGACTCTGGGTGTCCTCCTGTTGACTAGGCGGAGGTGGAGGCGGTGGAGGTGGTGGAGGACCCTGGCCCGCAGCAGGACCAGCCCTCAACTCCTCCAACATGACCCTCATCATAGTCATGTTGGCCATCCGGTTCTCCTCCAGAACCTCTGCCGTGGTTTGCCGGTTCGCATCTCGTATAGCGTCCAGCATCGCCCGGTTCGCCAGCCTCGTGGCTTCCTGGTCGGCTAGTCGGGCCGCCTGCATCTCAGCTAATGCAGCCAGGACAGGATCCGATTGATCCTCGCTCGTACTCGTGTTCCTCCTCGGTGGTACCATGACTCTGCACAAGTTACACAAAGAATGAGTTGATCAGGCCCACGCCATGTGGTCACACATGCATTATCATAACACACACCAGTCAGAGAGAACGCAAAGTAGACACGCAACGACTCATCCTAAGTTATTGCAATACATACAGGCTTTTCCCTAGAAAGTGCTCTGATACCATAAAATGTAACAGCCCGTGTTAACCCGGATTGTTAACACACTATCGTATTAAGCCACGCTTAATTAAAATGCGGAATAACTTTTTCTTTAATTCAATTATGACGTCATTAACTTAACCAACTTGATTACTTAATCATTTTCATAAAAATACTGCCTGTATGTAAATTGCAAGACAACTAACTGAATACCTCGTACATAAATATAATGTGTGTATCTAGAACCGCAGGACTACACAAGTAGCCTGGGTCAAAATCCTGATACATTAATTACAACATTAAAAATAAAAGGACAATAACACAATCATGTGGCATGGACAAACCCCATGCTCACCAAATAAGGCAACAATGCCCACAAATAGTCTCAACATAAACTTAACATAAATAAGCAGAAAACATAACAGCAATCCAGCAAGACAGCATATCAGAATATCAGCTCAACTCTGGCCTCCTGCCACCTGAGCCCTCAACATTACCTGACCCTGAAATAAGCGTCCCCAAACGTGGGGTGAGATCTCTAACAAGAAGTCTCAGTAAGACAAGGGGTCCTCAAGGAGTCTCCACCCCAAGCTCACTTACATGTGTAATATAAGTTCTAAAAACAGTATTACAGTATAAGTTCTAAAATCATGCGATGCAGCAATTATTCATGTCATGTGTGCTTTCAAATCTACTGGCCAGAGAAATGTAGCAATACGTCTATGCCTACATGAGTACATGGATACTACCTGCACCTCACCCACATGCTTCTCCATCTTGTATGTACTACATACTCAGGATTGCCGTCTAGGTGGACACCACATGCATATCATAAATGCTCATTACATATAAACAGCTCAACAGCATTTACAAAATAATCAAAGCATGTAACACAGCATGCATAAACCCATCCCCATGGGACATGGTGGAACATCAAAATGGCTAAACCGAGGACACGAAAGCTTACCTTGCAAGCTAGCTATCCAAGCCAAGAGTCCAACCACCTACTAGTCCACAAACAGCAGTATCACAATCTGATATGGACCATTTATCAAGTCAATATTAATGCACAACATGCATACAACTTAAAGACTACGCCTTTCCTTTACGTTTTACGTCTTAAGGCTTCCAACAAAGCCATAAGCCCTTAATCATATGATTCTGACTTAGTTCATTTATTACAGAAGTTCAACTTCCTTAAACTAGGGTCCACACACACCCCATAGCTTACTGTTCATACAGTAAAGCTACTGTCTGCGCAGAACCCAAGATATCCGGATATCAGAAGGGGCATATCCGGATATGTCATATCCGGATATCACACTGGACATATCCGAATATGTCATATCCGGATACCCAGATCCCATATCCGGATATCAATATCCGGATATCATATCCGGATACTGATATCCGGATATCTGTTCGACAAATATCCGGATATCTCACGACAGAATGCAGTTTCTGCATTTCGTGAATATCCATCCCAAAGGTTCAACTTTTAATACATGTACACGTTAAAGCATGCATCTTTAGTTCATTTTAGGTTCATATACCTTATACCCTCTTGTTTACTCATTAAGCATGGTCAAGATATCAACTTTAAGCATTATAAACCCATGATCATAGTGAGGTAACTTACCAAAGTTCAAAACAGAGGCAAGTTGTGCTCTTGGAGCTCTCCCAAGGTTCCTCACACTCAGCCTAAGTAGGAGCACGAAAATGGCACTTCAAGGTGGGTTCTTGCACCACAAGAAGGCACTTTGAAGCTCACAATGACTACCACAAAGTAGCCATTACTAAAGCTCCAAACTCATGCTCACTAACTACACACACAGCTTTCTCAACTCAGAATGATGGCCACAATGCAGCCCCAAGATTAACTCTCACCTTCACAAATGTTTAAACAAGCATGAAAGGTGATCACTTGGCTAAGGAAAGAAGAAGGAAGAAGAAGAAGAAGAAGAAGAAGAAGAAGAAGAAGAAGAAGAAGAGAAGTGGCAGCTGCAGCAACAAAACCCCCAACGTAGGAATATTAAAATGCCTAGGGTTTTGTGCTAATGTGCCTATTTATAGGCACAAGCCACTAATCGCACAGTATTAGCCTTAATCGCAAAGTAAAAGATCTTGATCCCAAACTTCGGATTCTAGACCTACACATTTTTCTAAGATTTGTCATATTTTTATTTTATTTTTTGGAGCACCTTTCCGGTACGCGCTTTTCCATAGCCAGTATCAGTTCTGGCATCAGATTACGTCATTTTGACTTGAAACTCGTTTTACATGTCCTACATAATATTCTAGTAATTATCATGCCTTCGTTATAATTTTCCGGGATACTCTTCCGGTACGCATTTATACCGAGTAGCAGAACCGGTATCTGCGTTTTTCTTCCGAAAAGCGACTTTCAGCATTTTTACTCACTCAATATAATTATCTAAGCCCATTAGTAATTATTAGGGTCAATTATGGAATTATTTCCTAATTATCATAATTAATTCGCTAATTACCTTAATTAGCGGTGCGGGTTCTTACAGTCTTCATTGACGATATCTTGATTTACTCCAAAACTGAGGAGGAGCATGTTGAGCACCTGAAGATCGTACTGCAAGTACTGAAGGAGAAGAAGTTGTATGCGAAGCCTTCAAAGTGTGAGTTTTGGCTCAAATCGGTGAAATTCCTTGCTCATGTGATTTCTGCAGAAGGAGTTGCAGTGGACCCACATAAGATTGAGGCAGTGATGGATTGGGCGAGGCCCAAAACTGTTACTGAAGTCAGGAGTTTCTAGGGTCTGGCCTGGTACTACATGAGGTTCATTGAGGGATTCTCCAAGATGGTCTTGCCGTTGACTCGCCTTACCCGGAAGGAGACTCCATTTTTGTGGACTCACGGATGTGAGGTATGTTTCCAGGAGTTGAAGGAGAGGTTGATAACTGCACTAGTGTTGATCCTTCCTGATCTTGTGGAAGAGTTCGATTTGTCTTGTGTTGCCTCTGGAAAAGGGCTGGGCTGCATGTTGATGCAGTTGGGCCGAGTTGTTGCTTATGCTTCGCTGCAGTTGAAGCCTCATGGGGAGAACACCCGACTCATGACTTGCAGTTGGCAGCCATTGTTTTTGCTTTTAATATTTGGAGGCATTATCTTTATGGTATGAAGTTTGCTATGTTCAGTGACCACAAGAGTTTGATGTATTTGTTTGATCAGAAGGAGCTGAACATGAGGCAGAGGAGATGGATGGAGTTCCTGAAGGACTATGACTTTGAGTTAAAGTACCATCCTGGCAAGGCCAATGTGGTAGTTGATGCTTTGAGTCGGAAATCCGGGAGTCTATCCAGTTTGTTGCTTAGTAACTTTGGTGTGATCGAGAAATTCCGAAACCTGGCAGTGACATCTTCGTGTGGGGGTGCACTTCTAGAGATGGAAGAAGCAGACGTTGTTAATGAGCTGATGGAAATGATCAAAGAGGCGCAAGTACAGAGAGAATGCCTGTACTATGTGAAGAACCAAGACGGTGTGTCTTGGAATGAGGATGGACTTCTGTTGTTTCAGAAGAGGATCGTGGTTCCTCGAGGTCCGATGACCGAAGAGGTTATGGAAAAGGCTCATAAGGGCCAATTTTCTATCCACCCTGGTGCTACTAAGATTTATCAAGACTTGAAGAAGAATTTATGGTGGCCGGGCATGAAGAAGGATGTTGATATTTTTGTGTCAAGTGTTTGATTTTCCAGAAGGTGAAGATTGAGCACCAAAAGCCATCTCGTAAGCTTCAACCTCTTGAAGTACCGCAGTGGAAGTGAGAAAGTATTTCCGTGGACTTCGTGGTGGGATTTCCTAAGACTCAGGCTGGTTGTGACTCTATTTGGGTCATTGTGGATAGAATGATGAAATCTTCTCATTTTCTTCCAGTTAAGGTAAGCTTCACTACAGAGAATTTGGCCAAGCTTTATGTTCGCGAGATCGTGAGGCTTCACGGGGTCCAAGCATAACACCTCACAATTCTAAATTAAGTATTAAAACACTAAATGAGCAATTAAGTGAAGAACTAGTGAAAATCATGAAGATTAGGCCAAAATACAAAGAAAGGGCAAAACGGTAATTAGCCAACACACAACCCTAGGAAGATAAAAAAAATTGAGTAGAAGGTCTAAGATGATAAAAATAACCCTGGAAATGGATTCAGAACGAAAAATTGAGTGGGTAGGCAAGTTTCAGAAAAATCAGTGAATAGTGTTTTTCGCGGGTAAAAATACCGCGGTACGATTGCATCGTAAAACGTGTCGACTGAATTTTGAGCTCTAGGTTTCAAATATGAGTTATAAATGGTTTATAGAGTCAGGAAATATGATTTTTGATAAAATTTGATGGAATTAAGTCAGTTTGTGGAAGCGTGACAACAGCGCGCACAACTGCTTAAAACAGTGTTTCCTCCGAATGACCGAAAAACTACAGATTCATCTGATAAAGTATAATTAAAGGACAATGGTTAATGTTAAAAATTAGAGTTTCTAAGTAAGTTTTGAATTTTTTGACGTTTATTTAAAGTTCAGATGAATTTTAAATCGCGTGACGTGGCGTGGGACCCACCCACTCAAGTCCACTTAAGCCACATCACCTCCCCTCACTATTCATCATCTTCTCTGTCCCTCCTCCCTTGCAAATCACGCAGAAACAGCCCTCCATCACCATTTTTATGCAAAATCTTCAATTCACCTTAACTTGATCATTTCTCCACCAAATCCATCGATTCTTGTCTTGAAGTTCGATAGAAATCATCATCCGAACCCGTTCCACCGATTAGTTTTCCTTGAAACCCTCTCTTTGGTGAGATATTGGCCATTTACAGCTGCGGTCTTTGGTGAAAAATGGAGGTTCATGGAGTCATTTTAGCTTCCATTGCTTGGAGGAGTCTTGGGGTAACATCTAGCCTTGATTGTGAGTGTATTTCCATCCCATTTACATGGTTTGATTGAAGTTTATTTTCATAAACCCTAAACTTTGATGTTTGATGTGTGATGTTAGAGAGCTTAAATGGAAAATGTGTATTAGATGATAATGCCTTAGAATGATGTGTTAAAGCTAGAAATGCCATGAAAAATTTTGGTGAAAAAAGTGGAATTTTAACTTAGAGAAATTTTGGTGGTTATGACTTTGGATTTTTGGAAATGTGTTAGGATGTATTGGTGAGTTGTTAGATGATTGTATGTTGATATAATGAGATTATATGAGGTGTGGAATGGTTGAAAATTGAAAGAAATCCTTTGGTATCACATAGTGCATAATTCGGCCATATTAAAGAAAAGTGAGGGATTGTGTTGGAAAAATGAATTAGATGATGTATTTTGTAATTAAATGGTAGTTAGATGGGTTGTGTGGTGGTTGGAAGGTTGGAAAACTAATAGAAAAATAATTGGGAATGTTAAGTGTTGAAATGACATAGAGTGAACTATTTAGCAAAACAGTGCTTAAAAGACGTAAAACGGAAAAACGACAATCTAATTAGCCTCTTGGCAACCTAAGGAAGTGAAATAAAATGAGAAAGAAAATTTAGAAAAATAAAAGTGAAAATTGGCCTTGTTTGGCCGAACCTTCCATAGAGAAGGGGAGGATTTTGTGATTTTTCGCATTTTCATGGAATTGATGTGTACTGATGGCTGTACATGGTGGTGTAGGTTGTCGTACGTCAATTTGAATCCTGAACCATGAAACGGTGGATTGCCCTTGGTCCTGGACCAAGTGGATTGAGGTAAGTGTTGGTTCAATGCATGTGAAATTGCAAATTGGCATGTGTTGTTTGAGTTTCTGAGTAATTGGGAATGTCCTCTGTGTAGGCATTCTGTCGAGTATCAAGTTTGAGAAATAAGTCGCTGTGGAGCTAAGTGGAAGAACATTTTGAGGTAACCTCTTGGTACTAGGGCTTGTTCCCCTTGTGTTTTCCACCATACCCGTTGAGGGTGATGGTAGGAAATGTGTATGAGTAGTGTAGAATAACATGAGCATGCATGCATTATCCCAGTGGGTACTTCAGTACTGAGTCTCTGGCCAGTAGACAGTTAGCCTTCGGGCAGTTTCGGACTTCCACTGGATAGGTCTCAGAGAGGGAGTTCCATTTGACCTAGGGTTGTGGTGTGTGATCCGGATAGGAGACACTAGGAATGTCTCGGGTGTATATGGATGGAAGGGGTACCTTGGTTGTGGTTCTTGGAACACACCTTGGATGAGATCCATAGGCTTATATATGCTGAGGATGTTGCGTGGTATTGGTAGCTACCATCCCGCTTCATTGTATTTTGTATCCCGATATTCCCCAGTTTCTCTAAGTCCCTTGCTATATCCCGTTTTAAGTGATGTTGTTTTATATTATTTATATGCATCGAAGTGAGCCATTGGGCGGAGTTTTCTCCAGAACCTCTGGGTTACTGAGATATATTCGTATATCTCACCCCGTCTTGGGGGCTTTATTTCAGGAGATAGCAGTGGCACAGGAGTGGCGGGCAAGAGGCCCATAGGATGAGTCATGGAGCATTATCATTGTAGTTTATGTCATTTAAAGTTCATGTTCAAGTTGTAAATTAAAGTATGAATTTGTAAGTTTAATTTAAAGTTTGAAGTTATAAGTTGTAACATGTAAGTTAAATGTTGTAATTGTACAATGGATGCATGATGTACTGTGATGGAAGGGCTTTAGGTCTATTTTAGATTTATGATTATATGCTTATGTTGAGAAATTACATGTAAAAGGACCTTAGTGATTGAAGCAATTCAAGAATGATAAAGTAAGCTATATTGTGTAATAAATATGAACTGTGTTGGGTTGTAAGAGCCCCAAGGCATTGCTGGTCCTTGTGTATGCCACCCATTGGATTATTAGGTACATTTGAAATACTTGTGAGCTTATGCAAACTTGGGGATTATAGGAAAAACAAAGGAAATTCTGGCGAATTTTCTGTAGAATTGGCAGATTTTGGGTGAACTTCGGGAGAGTATATCCCCCTCCATAGAGGTCCGATAGGGACATGTCATACGCCATTTTGAAGTTTGTGATGTTCCCTACATTGTGTCAAAATCTTAGAATTCTATGAGTTGTGTGCAGCCCTGTGGAGGTCAGTGAACACAGCTGCCCTGTTTTGCCCTGCACTTGGGGGCTGTTCTGGACCATTTTGGGAATTTTATTCCTGATTCGTTTCTTAGTCAAATTAAGCGTATGATATATCAAATCGAAGATTGAGGTGTGTAGTTTATGGTGAAAAAATTTGAGAGCATATAGATAAGTGGATTCGGTGCAGTAATTCAGGGAGTGAGGGATGTTTGGAGCTATTTTGGGGTTGGTTGGCAATTCTGCTTGTCCAACTTCAAACGGAGATAACCGGAGCAAACGAGCTCAGAACCAAGCGTGTGATAGCTTTCTAGAAAGATAATTAAGTAAGAAAGAAAGATAGCAAGATATGAAGGATTGGATTTTTACTGTGCATCCGCAGAAATTCAGAGACCGAGCCCTGTTCAGATAGGTAGAAAACGTAAAATTGTGAAGTTGGCTAAGCGGGTTTATGGGAACCCCTTAGTGTCTTATAATAAGTAAAGTAAGCTATATAAATAGTTTAAATAAGTCTTCCGCAAGAGTTTACAGTTATGGTCACAACTTTTAATTATAACGTTTTTTATGGTTTTAAACGCTCGCGTAATAATCAGAAAAAGTTTATTCGCATTTTTATAAATGAATTGTTGTAATTGTAATTGTTCTTAATATCATAATCAATGTTAACAATACCGGTACGTAATGGGCAGAAGTTCATTAACATCTTTTAAGCATAGATGATCATCCTTTAACTCAAATGATCAAAGTTTCTCTTTTTAATGACTCAAACAAGCTCAAACCACGAAAATTCCAAAAAGAATTATCATGGGTTACCTCAAGGCTCAAAAACTCAGAAAAAGAGACTGACTTGGAGCTTTCTATACAGACCCAAGGTTCTGCTGTTAGCATATGGGTGTCCTAGAGACAATCTTTTGATTAAATAAAGGACACTAGATGTAGAACTTCGTTTGTCGCAAATAAATGAAAGCACTATTTATTCAGTTTCATATTGTGTCTCGATATTACTGTTAATATTATATGAACGAACTGGATGAACCCCTTGGAATAGAACAGGTATCTCTTGAGTATCTGTGATGAGATCACGATCATGAGGATTCAAGGATATTGCATGTCTATTCCTAATTATATGTTCCTAGTCTAGAGACACTGAGTTTGGGGATCAGTGATCTCGAGTAAAGACTAGTACGACTTATCTACTTGTATATGGATACAAGGTAAAGACCTCATGAGCTGCAGATATGGAGATATCTTAGCTAAAGTCGTGGGTGGACCTATAAGAGTATAGCTCGCACTGAACAGACCCAAAAAGAGACTCTATAAGGAAATCTCACAGATAGTGTCATTAGAGTAATCTCTTTATGTTTAGGTATGTCTTTCCTTAGACCAGAAGTTATTACCTAGACTGTGTTCTTGAAGGCATGTTTTGATTGTATACCTCGTCTGCCTGAAACATGGAGACTCATAGGTATACTGTTGGGCGTGTCCTTAAAGGGCACAGGGCTAGGGTAATACGCTGAAGGAATTCGTCAAATCTCTGTGAGAGATTAGGTTATCCGTAAACCGGAGAAATCGGGATGACATTTACAGGGACTCGGGAATCTATGCATAGTAAAAGAGATCATGAGATGATCTGCCTTTAGAGTCAGTAAATTGAAGATTCCCTATTTTGAATAAAGCTTACCCTAAACCTCAGGGGTTGATACATTTCCTTACCCTAGGTTAATGGGAAGATAACCGAGACGAAGGGAAATACATACGACAACCAAATATGTGCAATAGGTTGATCAAGTCATTAATCTGACTAGTTCTGGGGCAACAAAGCATTGCTAGTGCTCTGTGTTGTCATTAATTGGGTTGTGGGCTTGTTGGGCCCAAGCCCAGTTATGTCAGAAGCTAAGTTGGACCTAATGGGTCACACACTAACACCTTGTAGTCATGATGGACTAGCTTTAAAGGTATTGGGCCTAATAATGGTTGTTAGCCCAAGAAGCTGTTTGGAAGCCCACCTAAATGGGTGGGTGGTGCATGGAGCTTAGTAATGGGCTTGGATAGTCCAAGCCATTACTAATTAATTTAATTAGTTAAATTAATAATCAAATATTTGAATTTCGAATTTTGAATTTGAAATTTGAAATTTGAAATTTGAATTTTGAAATTTGAATTTGGATTTGAATTTTGAAATTCGAATTTTGAATTTTAAATTTGAAATTTTGAATTTTGAATTTGAATGTTTGAACGTTTGAATTCAAGTGTTTGAATTCGAATTTGAATTGGTTTTGAAAAGTTGTTTCATAACAAAAGGATAAGACAGGATCTTATTGGAGCATATTCCTTGGATCAAGAAGCATCTTTGGAAGCACTTACTTGGCTGTTTGGTGCGCAAGTTTAAGTGATAAGAATGTCATCTTATCACTTAAAACAAACCTCCATTCAGATTTGGTGGTTGAGGGAATCAGTGGGTGAGTTGATTCAAATTTTGAATGCAACTACTCAATATATTTGGACCCTTTCTAGGGCTGAATTATGCGCATGAAAAGTATATACTATATGATAGTTTATGAATTTAAGTTTAAATTATTTTGAACTTAATTTCATGTGGATAAGATTGGAGGTTGTTGGCAAAGTTTGTTTTGCAACAGCTCCACCTTATCCTCCCTAATCCATGCGCAAATTTCAAATGTTTTTGAAATGTTGTTTTCATTTTGAATGATTTAAATCCCTCCTCCTCTCCAAGTGTGCGCATGACTTGTTCCTCACCTTAGGGTTTTGTGAAAACCTAGCCAACTCTCCTCCATCTATGCACCATTCTGTAGGGTAGCTCACTACACCTTTCCAAACAGAATACATAGCCTCCACCTTCACCACTTGTGCGCATAGCAAGCCTCACTGTGGTGTTCATCTGGTGGCTTTCAAGAAAGGGTTCTTGCATCATTGACGAACGGTGGTGTGGATCACCATTAGAGGGTTTGAACCCTTCAAGCCTGACATCTGATCTCCCTGACTGATCAGGCCAAAAACAAGGTAACATCATGCTGTCTTAAAGCATGAACCTATGTGTGCATGTATGTTCCGCAGTAAAATTTTTTGTTTTACACCTTACATGCATCGGCCTTCAAAGGCCAGTTTACTTTCATCTGCTACTTCAAGGCCACGAAAATGCACTACAAGCTTGGTCCTTTCTCTATCAAAATGGTCCCTTGAAGCACCAAAGTGAAAGAAACCAACCTTCTCACTCACAACCACAAAGTCAGCAGTTCATCTTCACAAAACAGAGGCTGACACTCAGAAATGATGCACTCAACTCCCTCACAATGTTAACTACTAAGTGTATACAAGATCAATGAGGAAGAATCAATGAAAAAGGTGGGTTTTTGGTTCATTTCCATGCATAAAGGCCAAGACTTCAAGAGGAGAAGAAAGTTCAGAAACAAGGCAACAAGGAACCTCTACATAGGAAATGAAATCAGACCTACGGCTTTGTGCCACTAAGTATATATATAGGTCCACTTAATTAATCGTCGGTATTAGCACTAATAGCTCAGCTAATCAT
The DNA here is from genome assembly GCA_032173675.1 of Gastrolobium villosum. Lineage (NCBI taxonomy): Eukaryota > Viridiplantae > Streptophyta > Magnoliopsida > Fabales > Fabaceae > Gastrolobium > Gastrolobium villosum. The sequence continues at coordinate 96,238 of JAVKPL010005302.1, read as the reverse complement.
TTTAATCTGAAACTTCATATTCAGGACCTAGCCATTTTTCTAAGATTTATCATATTTTTATTATAATTTTCGCAGAATTTTGCCGGTACACATTTTTACGTAGCCGGTATCAGTACTGACGTCAGTTCTCATTATTTCGACTCCAAACTTATTACACTAGTCCTATATATTATTCTAGGAATATTCATACATTTTTTATTATTTTTCGGGATACTTCGCCGGTATGCACTTATATCGAGAAGCAGAATCGGTATCTGCACTTTTCGTCAGAAAAATGACTTTCAACCTTATTAAGCCCTCAAATTAATTATTCAAGGTCAATTATGGAATTTATCTCTTAAATCATAATCTAGATAATTAAATTCCTAATTTAGCGTTGCGTGTTCTTATAGGAAGAATAAGATCAGTGATGACACCATCCTCTTGCTCTAAAATTGTGTCCCGATATAGTGGTACACATATATATGTGGATGGGAAGAAGTAGCCTCAAGAACTCTAAACTTTATTTTTTCATGCCTTCCTTTGTTACTGGGTTTTTCCATATTCACCTTCTTTTCAGCAATGAAATAACCTTGATCTTTAGGTTGAAGTGCAGGCAATGGAGCTTCCTTTGCAAGTATCTTGAGTGTTGCTCGCTCTCCCTCTACCCTTAATATCAACTCGCCCTTAGGTACATTGAATAGTGCTCCTAAGGTTGCTAAGAATGGCCTCCCAAAGATCACATGAAGTCTTGCATCTTCATCAATGTCAAGGTTAACAAAATCAATAGGGATTAGAAACTTATCTACCTTGACGAGCACATCTTCCACAATGCCATATGCTTGCTTTGTTGTCGGCCAGTTGAATAATCATCCTGGTTGGCTTCACTTCATCAATTCCCAACTTCTTCATCATGGACACTGGCATCACATTGATGCTGGCACCAAGATCTGATAAGACTAGCAATAGTCGTCTTGCCAATGGTGCAAGGAATGCTAAAACTCCCCAGATCCTTTAATTTTCGAGGCATCTTCCTCTATATGATCGCACTGCACTCCGCTGTTAGAACAACAAGTTCATCCTCTGTGAGCTTCCGCTTCTTAGATAAGATCTCCTTCAAGAATGTTATCAAAAAAAAAAAAGATCTCCTTCAAGAACTTAGCATACGAAGGAATTTGCTCCAAAGCTTTTGCAAAAACAATGTTAATATTCAATTTCTTCAAAATATCTAAAAATTTAGATCATTGAATCCTTTGCTCTTGTTGCTGGGCCCTTAGTGGATAGGGTGCTTTAGCATATGGGTTGTGGATTGTAAGAGAAAGCCGCTTTATTCTTCCACCCCATTTTATTATTTCCTTGGTAGTTATTTTTTGGTGGATTACCCATGTAGTTAACCTCAGAAGGTTGGGCCAACGGGAAACTTGTAGTGGAGTATCCCTCAGCACATATCTCGCAAACTATTGGTTCCTCAGAATTGATGGAAAAGAACTGGTTCTTAGAAACCATCTTTGTAAGAGATTTTACCTGTTTTTGAAAGCTCTGTTGACCAGTTATCAAGATGTCGAATCTATCCACTTGAAGAATGCCTTTTTGAGATGGATACATCCACATTCTCCTCAACAGCTAATTCTTCAATGAGTTCTAGAGATGCAACTGGAGGTTTGTTAACTAATGATCCATTAGTAGTCGCATTCAGAAATCTTCTATATATCAACAGCACATATACCATGGTAGAAAAGTCTCACTTTATCTCCTGCTTGAAGAGCATATTGCGGGAAGTTGTCAATAGGCTTTTGAATCTCCTCTAAGTTATGCCAAATGATTCTCCATCATATTGAGAGAAATGGTTGATCTCTCATTTTTTCTGCAAGAATTTAGAAAGAGTGAATAACTTGTTTTTAAATTTACCACCAAATCCTTCCATGATGTGATGCTTCCTTCAGGTTCGTTCCTCAGCCATTCCTTTTCTTTTCCTTTTAGTGAAAATGGAAAGAGTATCAGACGAATTGCATTAGTGCTAGCTCCATTGTGCTTGTGAGCTGGCATAACTCCAAAAATCCCGACACATGAAGATTGGGATCATAGTTGTCCTCTCTCGAAAATTGATTTTTCTGGAAAAGTTGCAAGAAGGCTAGATGAACTTCAAAATTGTCGGTCTGAATTAGTGGAATGATGATTGTAGAAGAGACAGGCGAGAAAGATGGATTGAGAAATTGCTCCATGGCGCCACTTTTGCGTGCTTTGCATAAAGGTTGAAATTTTGGCGCCTTTGACACCACGATGTCAGAGAGAATGGCGCCATATGGCTACATGCATATGTAAATCCTTTGTGGCGCCATCTTTCGAGGATAGTTGGCGGTTGGAGGGCTACTTCACAGAAAGCGTAGAATTCTGGCGCCACCACGTTAGAGAGATTGCCGCCTTTGGCGCCATAAGCTTGAACTTGGCAAGTGCCACTTTCTCATGCTTTCTTTGTCGTCTTTCTTTTGGGCTTTCCATTTGGTATTCTTTAATGAGAAAAATTCCTACAAAACACATTAATTTAACGAGAGTATTCCTGAAAGTGAATCAACAATCATATCATAATTTCCATGTGTTTTGGTTGAATTTAATTCAATTAATATGAATAATGGATTAAGGCTTTATCATGGTACGTGGTGGCAGTAATGACAAAAGAAGTGATGGTGGTGGTGGTTGCGGCAACCACAATGCTGAACGTAGGGGAAGAGAGATTGGTTGGAGTTAAAGTAAATTTGGAATTTAGAAAGAAAAAAAAAAAAAGAGTAGATTTTTGATTTTTTATTTATTTTTCCCTTTTCTTAAAGTAGATATCCAAACACTAGTTTATGATGAGAAGAAGTTTTTTTATAAAAAAAAAAAAAAACCTATGAAAAAAAAGAGAGAAAGCTTATCCAAACAGCTCTATGTCCAAATCTCCTTTAGATATCTTGTCAATGAATTATATTATCTAGAATTTGAAAGCTCACGTGGAGGATAGTTAACGTTCGAACTTGGCCATAATAAATAAACTTAGTAATAACTAATGAAAATACGGTTAAAAGTATAAAAATTAATATATTCAAATTAAAACAAAATCAGCTTGTGCTAAGTTAGTTACATTATCTACGATTTGAAATTTCTGCGCATTTGGAGAATAGTTAACTTTAAAAACAAACTGCCATAATATATAAATAAATTTAAGAGAATTTTACATCCTTTAACCTTAAAACAAACTGCCATAATAAATTAAAACAAATTTTTTTTGTCAACTCTCTCCTCCTTTATCTATCTCTTTCTCTCTCTTAAAATGACACAACTTTACATTCTTTAAAATGACACACACTTTACTCTAGGAAAAATTCAATCCCTCATGTTTTGTGTCCTATTCTTTCAACTATTTTTGTTTTTGATTTAATCAGTAAAGCAAAATTACTTCATCATCGAACATAAATTATACCGTTCTCTCTTCATTAAAATAATATTTGAATATTATTTTAGTTCTTTAACATTCTATTAAATGATTTAATACAGTTAAAGAACTCTACAATATTAAATAAGCCTCATACGTTACTCTTGGTTTAAAATTCAGCAGCTCCACCGTTTGAAAAGCACCCACAATCCGATTTTGTTTCTGAGTATCATAATTTTAATATTTTGAATTGTATTTGAATTAATTATTACTAAATATATTTATTATGTCTAAGTTTGAAAGTTTACTATTCTGTTTCTACAAATAAGCAAAGAAATCAAATAGTACATAATATAATTAACTCATAATTAAAACACTAAATTGCAAATATTCGAATTGTAATATCATTTGAAGTGAACGTGCATCCTTGTTTTCAATTGAGGACTATAAAATGACCCTCATGCTGAGTAAAATGAAACCAAAAGATTAAGGAGAGAGAAGGAGAAATTAAGAAAAGATAACACAATGGTTCATTTGTCTGTTAGATCTTGCTTGATTTTTGGTTTTGTGTTGGCATTTCTTTTACTTGTTGAGTCTTCCAATAGAGTTGTGGAAGTAAATGTGATCTGCAATAAAACCGAAAATCGTTCATTTTGTTTAAGCCTCCTTAACTCGAAGCCTGGTGGAGCAGTTGGTGAAGATCTCGTTAATCTTACCCGATACACCATTGATGTAGTTCGTGCCAATGTCACCAACACAATCAAATATATCAATCGGTTGATCAAAATGAGTACTAGTGATCCTAAGGCAAGAGAGCATTACCAAGTGTGTTTGTCACAATTCAATTACGCCCTTGCTGCCACTGAGTATACTCAACAAATGTTAAATTCGAGAAATTACCTTAACGTGCACGTGGCTGCAAGTGATGTCATGACAAACGCTGATTCGTGTGCTTTAGGACTGTCATCATCACATCCTCCATTTCATGATGCATCCATGCTTTCCAAATATGTTTCTATTGTCGACCAGATTGTTCAGATAATTCTCATTATGTCAAATTATCTGATGCATTACTAGTACTTTCCTTTCTAATTTCTATTACTTTTACTTTAATGCTCACTTTAGTTCCCATCTATTGCTTTTTATGTTAAAGCTAGTGTCTTTGTTATCTTGCAATTAATAAAGTTTATGTTTTTCTTCTTATTTCTTACTATTTCAAATGTTTTTGCTGCCAACGGCGGTTTATTAACCAAGCATGTATAAAAAATAATTTTTTTATAAAATATATTACCTTAATAAGACAATTATTGACATTAAGCAAATTAAGATAAACTTGTCTAACCATAATAAATCAACATTAAACTAGTTTTATCATTTTTAATGTCCAACTACGAACAAAAAGGGAAACAGAAAATTGGTTATGCGCAAATATTACAACACTAGGATTGCACTTTATGTTAAAAAAAAACTACGATTTGGGTACATGAAACTAGACTTTTAAGACTTTAAAACTATAGAGTTTGGACATAAGGAAATTGCTCGGGAGGGATAACATCTTAATATATATAATCTTAAACTTAGATTTATCTTAATTGTTGCATAGATTTATCTTTTCAATTTTCATTTACTCTTAACATTAAATTTTCATTCAATTCAAAAGTTAATAATAATTAAAATTTCCACTAAGTTACCATTTATCTTTTCAAATTTATCTTAATTGTTGTATAGCTTTATTGTAACACCCCGTATATATCCGGTAATATTATCATACTATCGTATTAAGCTGCGCTTAATTAAAAATGCGGAATATCTTTTTCTTTTCAATTATGATGTCATTATCATTACCAACTTGCTTATTAATCAATTAATAAAATATCACATGTATGTAATTGCAATAGAACAGCTAACTGAAATACCTCATTAAATAAATAACATAAGTGTGAGTTTCTAGTCACGGAACTACAACACGTAGACCGGATCAACTAGCAGTTTCTACAACTCAACTCAAAGTACTAACAATACAGTGGCATGGATAACTCTCATGCTCACCCAAACAAGGCAACAAAACCCAACATCAGTCTCAACATCAACAACACAATAATAAAGGTGCGGAAAACATAAACAGCATCCATCCAGTCATACTAGCAGATAAGCAATAAAATCATCAACTAAGCTCTGGCCTCTTGCCGCCAGAGGCATCAGCCCCCAAGTTGCTTGATCCTGAAATAAGCATTCCCCAAACGTGGGGTAAGATCTCTAAACAAGAAACCTCAGTAAGACAGTGAGTCTTCAAGGATCTTCCACCCCAAGCTCACTTACATGTGCAATATAAGTTCAAAAGCAGATTATCATCATTAGTTATAAAACAGTGCAATGCAGCAGATAATCATGTCATGTGTGTCAATACTATTCTACTGGCCAGAGAAATGCAGGAATACGTCTATTACCTACATATAGTGCAAGATGCTACTTGCATCCACCCCAGATCACCGTATTGTATGACGCCACATACTTAGGCTTACCGTCAAGATGGAATAACGCATGCATATTAAAAGTCATTACACATAAAACTCAATAGCATATCAAATATCCAAAAGCATGTAACACAACATGCATATAACCACACCCCCATGGGACATGGTGGAACCACAACATGGCTAAACCGAGGACATGAAAGCTTACCTTGCAAGCTAACACCCAAAGCCAAGAGTCCACAGCTCAAAGTCCAAACACAACAGAATCACAATCTGTTATGGACCAATACTATATCAAAAAATATGCACCACAAGCATACAACTTAAAGACAACGCCTTTCCTTTACGTTTTACGTCTTAAGGCTCCACACAAAGCCATAAGCCCTTAACCACTTAGTTTCTGACTTAGATAATTAATTCCAGAAGTACCACTTCATCAACTAGGGTCCATAAACCCATAGATAAGTTCTGCATGAACAGTACCTCACTGTTCATCGAAATCCCAAAATATCCGGATATATGTCGGGGCATATCCGGATATCCTATATCCGGATATCACAGAACCCCATATCCGGATATCAATATCCGGATATTTCTCGAACACATATCCGGATATTTCACGATAGAATGCAGTTTCTGCATTTCGTGAAAACATCCACCAAAAGTCCAACTTTTAACACTTAAAAACATTAAAGCATGCATCTTTACACTGTTTTAAGTTCATACTCATATTACTTACTTGTTTACTCATTAAACATGGCAAGACATCAACTTTAACCATCAAAACTTAAGATCAAAGGTGGCAAAGCTTACCAAAGCTCAAAACAGAGCAACAATGGCTCTTGGAGCTCACAAATGGCCTCTCAAAGTTCAGACTTTGCCCAACACGAAAATGGCACCAAAGCTATGACCTTTCTTCACAAGAAAGGCTCCTTGAAGCTCCAACACTCAAGGAAGAGACTCACACCCTCACACAAGGCAACTCATCCCACAAACACCCTTCAAACAGAGGCAAAAACTCAGAAATAATTCCTCCCACTCAACCCCAAGGATCGCTCTCACCCTTACCAAGTGTTTTAGAGAAGGAACCAAGAAGAAATGAGGTCCCTTGGCTCCAATGGTGAAGGAAGGAAGAGGGTGGTAAGGTGGTTGCTCAAGCTGCAGAAATTCTCATGAGAGGAGTTGCACATGCCTAGGGTTATGTGTCATAAGTTGAATATATAACCATTTAAGTCATAATGCGCAGTATTAGCCTTAATAGCTACGCAAAACATTTTGATCCCAAACTTTGGAATCTTAACCTACTCATTTTTCTATGATTTTTCATATTCTTATTTTATTTTTTGGAGCACCTTTTCGGTACGCGCTTTTCCATAGCCAGTATCAGTTCTAGCATCAGTTCTCATTATTTTGACTTGAAACTCATTTTACAAGTCCTGCATATTATTCTAGTAATTATCATGCATTTGTTATAATTTTCCGGGATACTTCACCGGTACGCATTTCTACCGGCTAGCAGAACCGGTATCTGCACTTTTCTTCCGAAAAACGACTTTCAACATTCTTACTCACTATAATTATTAGAGCCTCATAATAATTATTAGGGTCAATTATGGAATTATTTCCTAATTATCACAATTAATTAATTAATTACCTTAATTAGCGGTGTGAGTTCTTACATTCACCCCACCTTTTTAAGGATTTTATCCTCAAAATCAGAAACATACCTGTCTCGAAACTCGGGATACTTTCGGAGAAGCTCGTCCTCTCGCTCCCAGGTACGCTCCTCAGGACTGCGTCCAGTCCACTGCACTTTGACCATCGGAATGGTCTTGCTCCTCAGCTCTTCTCCCCACGATCGAGAATCTTGAGTGGTCCGACGGGAGTCTTTAAGTTCTCCCGGACTTTCACATCATCCGGTTGCACCACGTGCAAAGGATCCGCCACGTACTTGCGAAGCTGAGACACGTGAAACACGTCGTGGATGTTGGCTACGTTCGGAGGCAAGGCAAGTCGATAGGCAACAGGTCCTACTCTACCAAGGATCTGGTATGGCCCAATAAATCGCGGGCTCAACTTCCTCACTTCGAGTGCTCGTCCAACACCGGTGACAGGTGAAAGTCTCACAAACACGTGCTCACCCTCACTGAAATCCAGTGGACGATGCTTGACATCGTAGTAACTATTCTTGCGATTTTGCGCCTGCTTCAGCTTCTCTCTGATCAACTGAATCTGCTGGGTGGTATCTTGGACAAAGTCCAAGCCAAACAACTATTTATCTCCAACCTCATACCAGCAGGTAGGTGTACGAAACCTCCTACCGTACAACGCCTCAAAGGGTGCCATGCCCAGGCTAGCATGGAAATTGTTGTTATACGAAAACTCCACCAATGGAAGGTACATATCCCATGCCGAGCCCTGCTCCAATGTGCAAGCCCGCAACATGTCCTCCAAGGTCTGGATAATCCGCTCAGTCTGTCCATCAGTCTGAGGGTGATAGGTTGTACTTAGTCTCAACTGCGTACCAAAAGCTCCCTGCAGCGCCTCCCAGAACTGAGATGTGAACTTCGGGTCCCTATCACTGACGATACTCTTGGGCACCTCGTGAAGCCTCACGATCTCGCGAACATACAGTTTGGCCAACTGCTCTGTAGTGAAGCTCACCTTAACTGGAAGAAAATGGGCAGACTTCGTCAGTCTGTCCACAATGACCCATATAGAGTCATAGCCAACCTGAGTCTTCGGCAAACCCACAACGAAGTCCATGGAAATGCTCTCCCATTTCCATTCCGGAATCTCAAGAGGTTTAAGCATACCAGACGGCTTCTGGTGTTCAATCTTCTCTTTCTGACAAATCAAACACGTGGACACGAAAACAACAACATCTTCTTTCATGCCCGGCCACCAGAAGTTCTTCTTCAGATCTTGATACATCTTTGTAGCATCAGGGTGGATAGAAAACTACCCCTTATGGCCTTCTGCCATAACCTCATCGGTCAACGGACCTCGAGGGACCACAATCCTCTGCTGGAACATCAGAAGTCCATCCTCATTCCAAGACACACCGTCTTTGTTCTTCACGTGATCCAGGCACTCTCTCTGAACTTGCGCCTCTTTGATCTTTTCCAACAGCTCGTTCACAATGTTTGCCGCCTCCATCTCGAAAAGAGCACTCTCGCGCAGAGAGGTCACTGCCAACTTTCAAAACTTCGCAACCACATCAAAGTTACAAAGTAACGAACTGGACAAGATCCCAGATTTCTGGCTCAAAGCGTCGGCTACCACATTGGCCTTACCAGGATGGTACTTCAGCTCAAAGTCGTAATCCTTCAGGAACTCCATCCATCTCCTCTGCCTCATGTTCAGCTCTTTCTGGTCGAAAAGATACTTCAAGCTCTTACGGTCACTGAACACACAAATCTTAAGCGAAAAAGATAATGCCTTCAAATCTTGAAAGCAAACACGATAGCCGCCAACTCCAAATCATGAGTCGGGTAGTTCTTCTCATGAGGCTTCAACTGCCTCGAAGCAAAAGCAATAGCTCTACCAAACTGCATCAACACGCAACCCAGCCCCTTTCCAGAAGCATCACAGTAAAGCTCAAACTGCTCCTCTGGATCAGGAAGGACCAACACATGTGAAGTAGTCAATCTCTCCTTCAACTCCTGAAAGCACGCCTCACACTCGTGAGTCCACACAAATAAAGTCTCCTTTCGGGTAAGGCGAGTCAAAGGGAGAACCATCATGGAGAAACCCTTGATGAACCTCCGATAGTAACCTATTAAACCTAAGAAGCTCCTCACCTCCGTAACTGTCTTGGGCCTCTCCCAATCTAGCACGGCCTCAATCTTGTTGGGATCCACTACAACTCCATCCGCTGAAATCACATGCCTAAGGAACTTGACTGATTTGAGCCAAAACTCACACTTAGAAGGTTTCGCATACAACTTTTTCTCTTTCAGCACTTGCAGAACAATCCTCAGATGCTCCGCATGCTCCTCCTCAGTCCTGGAGTATATCAGAATGTCGTCAATGAAAATGATCACAAACTGATCCAGATATAGCTGGAAAATTCTATTCATGTAATCCATGAACACTGTCGGCGCATTTATGAGTCCAAAGGAATCAGCAAATACTCAAAGTGATCGTATCTCGAACGAAATGCGATCTTCGAGACATCCTTCAGCTTTACCCAAATCTGATGGTATCCGGACCGGAGATCAATCTTGGAATACACGCAAGCACCCCTGAGCTGATCCAACAGATCATAAATCCGAGGAAGGGGATACTTGTTCTTGATCGTCACCTTGTTCAACTGCCGGTAGTCGGTGCACAATCGCATTTTCCCGTCCTTCTTCTTCACAAAGATGACCGGTGCTCCCCAAGGAGACACACTCGGTCGAATGAAATCTATCGCTGAAAGATCCTCAATATGCTTCTTCACCTCAGCCAACTCCGGTGGCGACATCCGATATGGAGCTAAAGAAATTGGCCCCACACCAGGCAACAAATCAATGGAGAACTCTCTCTCCCACTGTGGCGAAAACACAGGAATCTCCTCAGGAAACACCTCAAGGAACTCTCCCACCACAGGAATGCAAGTGATATCCTCCTACGTCCCACTCACCAAACCTCCCAACATGACATACCCGAATTCCCCAGCTCTCAAGGTCTTCCTAGCCTGCAGCACTGAAATATATGGCGAGGAACTAGCGGTGGAATCACACGGAGACATCACCACGCGCTTTGCACAGCAATCAATCAGTGCGCAGTTTCTAGACAACCAATCTATGCCCAGAACAATCTCCAAGTTGGCCATCGGCAATCCTATCAGATCTACCAAAAACTCTCGACCATCCCACTGAAACGTTACATCGCGATGTACGTGGTAGAATCACATATTTCTCCTGTGGCAGTAGTCACCTGCAACGGTGTTGAAAGCACAGACATGGGCAGCTCAAGCCCCAAAGCAATTGGGGTTGCAACAAACGAATGCGTAGCCCTGAAATCAAACAATACATCAACAGATGAGTCACCAACAGATACAGTACCTCTAACAAGGTTCGGAACGCGGTCCGACTGCTGCCTATCCAAGGTGTACACACGCCCAACAGAAGGTGGCACCTGCTTGAACAGCTGCAGCTCTCGCCGTCGATGACGGACAGTCTCTAGAGAAGTGGCCCTCCTTGCCACACTGGAAATAGATCAGCTTACCTGAAGCACAACGACCAGCATGCTCCTTTCCGCAACCCGCACATCTCGGAGTGGAAAGAGGCCTAGCAAAACCCCCTGCTGTGAAGCAGTCCTTTTGAATTGACCAGGCGCCTACCTAGTCGCCAACTGTTTACCTTTTCCCTTCCTAGCAAACTTCATGTCCTTCTAGGACGTAGGAGTAGGAGTGGAACTAACAGTCCCCTTGGCCTCGTCGACCTTGGCCCTCTTGGCCTTGCTCGTAACACAGACATCCTCAATATCCTTACACTGCTGAACCAGTGTACCAAAATTCCTCTAAGCAGCTCCAGCAATATGCTCAGCAATCACCTCACTAAGTTCTCTGTGGAACTTAGCAGCCAGAAACGTCGGAGTAGGAGGAACCATCTGGAAATGCGCAAACTTCACAAGTTCATTGAACTTGGTCAGGTACTCATCAACAGACATCGAGCCTTGAACCAATCTATCAAATTCCCCCTCTTTCCTCTCTTGCGCATCGTAGGGAAAGTATCTGCCCAAAATGCACTCCTCAAAGAATGGCCACGTCAAGACACGACCCTGCATCTCATAAGCTCGAGAGGTGTTCGTCCACCACTCATGGGCATCGCCCTCCAGCATGTAAGTCGAGAACATCAGCTTCTGCGGATCAGTACACTGCATGACCCGAAATATCTTGTCCAGCGATTGCAGCCATCTCGCCGCAGCAATAAGATCCAAAGACACCTCAAACACATGTGGCTTATGCTTCCTGAAAGCATTCAGCCATCGATCAATAACATCACGATCCTCATCATGCTCTGCCAAGGTCTCCACTGTCTCAGCGACATGAGCAGCACTGCCAATGTGACTCAAGATCTCATCCTGATCACTAGGTGGAGGCGGCGGCGGTGGTGGCGGTGGTGGCGGTGGGAACTGGCCTACAGCAGGACCAACCCTCATCTCCTCCAACATGACTCTCATCATCATCATGTTCGCCTTCCTGTTCGCCTCGAGGGCTTCCTCAGTGGCCCTCCGGTTCACTTCACGAACCTCTTCTGCGGCTATCCGGTTCGCCTCCCGAACAGCGTCCATCATTGCCGCGTTGGCCAATCTAGCGGCCTCCCGATCTGCTAACCTAGCCGCCCGCATCTCAGCCAATGCAGTCAGGATAGGATCGGGTTGATCCTCAGAAGTGTCTCATGTTCTCCCGGATCTTACCATGACTCTGCACAAGTTACACAAATTATGAGTTGATCAGGCCCACGCAATGTGATAACATATGCATTATCATAATAACATTCGATGGAGTAAACATACAAGACAGATATAACCAAACAACCTAGCTATTGCAATACATACATGCTTTTCCCTCGAACCATTGCTCTGATACCATGAATGTAACACCCAGTATATATCCGGTAATGTTATCATACTATTGTATTAAGCTGCGCTTAATTAAAAATGCGGAATATCTTTTTCTTTTCAGTTATGATGTAATTATCATTACCAACTTGCTTATTAATCAATTCATAAAACATCACCTGTATGTAATTGTAATAGAACAGCTAATAGAAATACCTCATTAAATAAATAACATAAGTGTGAGTTTCTAATCACGGAACTACAACACGTAGACCGGATCAACTAGCAGTTTATACAACTCAACTCAAAGTACTAACAAAACAGTGGCATGGACAATTCCCATGCTCACCCAAATAAGACAACAAAGCCAAACATCAGTCTCAACATCAACAACACAATAATAACAGTGCGGAAAACATAAACAGTATCCATCCAGTCATACTAGCAGATAAGCAGTAAAATCATCAACTAAGCTCTGGCCTCTTGCCGCCAGAGGCATCAGCCCCCAAGTTACCTAATACTGAAATATGCATTCCCCAAACGTGGGGTGAGATCTCTAAACAAGAAGCCTCAGTAAGACAGTGAGTCCTCAAGGATCTTCCACCCCAAGCTCACTTACATGTGCAATATAAATAGTTCTAAAACAGTGCAATGCAGCAGATAATCATGTCACATGTGTCAATACTACCTACTAGCCGGAGAAATTCAGGAATACGTCTATTACCTACATATAGTGCAAGATGCTACTTGCATCCACCCCGGATCACAGTATTGTATGACGCCACATACTCAGGCTTACCGTCAAGATGGAACAACACGTGCATATTAAAAGCCATTACACATAAAACTCAATAGCATGTCAAATATCCAAAAGCATGTAATACAACATGCATATAACATACCCCCATGAAACATAGTGGAACCACAACATGGCTAAACCGAGGACACGAAAGCTTACCTTGAAAGCTAACACCCAAAGCCAAGAGTCCACTGCTCAAAGTCCAAACACAGCAGAATCACAATCTATTATGGACCAACACTATATCAATAATCAGGCATCACAAGTATACAACTTAAAGAAAATGCCTTTCCTTTATGTTTTACGTCTTAAGGCTCCATACCAAGCCACAAGCCCTTAATCACTTGATTCTGACTTAGTTCATTAATTACAGAAGTTGAACTTCACCAATCTAGGGTCCACAAACCCCGAATATGATACTGTATGAACAGTGCAAATACTGTTCTTTGAAATCCTAGAATATCCGGATATATGTCGGGGGCATATCCGGATATCCCATATCCGGATATCACATAATCCCATATCCGGATATCAATATTCGGATACCATATCCGTATATCAATATCCGGATATTTCTCGAACACATATCCAAATATTTCACGACAGAATGTAGTTTCTGCATTTCATGAAAACATCCACCAAAGGTCCAACTTTTAACACTTAAAAACGTTAAAGCATGCATTTTTAGGTGTGTTTAACCTTACCCACCCTTAAGTTATCAACTTAGCTCATTACATGCATGAAGATTCAATATTTAAGCATTAAACCCAAGATCAAGGTTGAACCACTTACCCCAAGCTAAAAACAGAGGAAGGAGTGCTCTTGGAGCTCACTACCAACACCAAAGGTCCTGACTGCACCAAGAAAATGAAAATGAACACAAAGGTGGGTTCTTCGCACTCAAAGATCACACAAGCTTGGGTCTTTCTAGACAAAGGAAAGTTCTTGAGCTTCACAAGCCAAGAACAAGAGCTCTCACCAAAGGAACACCAACTTAGCCCCTCAACACCTCACACACAGTGGCTGGACACTCCCAAAGAGCAACTCTCCACACTCACAAGTCACATACACACCCTCACAAAATGTTTTGGAGAAGAAGCCAAGAAGAAAGATGGCTTCTTGGCCTTCAAGCTGTAGAAGACAGTAATGGAGCACAAGGGAGAGGGCTGATCAGCCACAAGTCACGTAAGGGAGGAGAATTGTAACAGCCCGCGTTAACCCGGATTGTTAACATACTATTGTATTAAGCCATGCTTAATTTAAAATGCGGAATAACTTTTTCTTTAATTCAATTATGACGTCATTAACCTTAGCCAACTTGATTACTTAATCCATTTCATAAAATACTGCCTGTATGTAAATTGCAAGACAACTAACTGAATACCTCATATATAAATATAGTGTGAGTATCTAAAGTCACAGGATTACAACACATAGCCTGGACCATAAATCCTGATACTTTAATACAACTTTAACTAAAAAGACAATAACAAGTCTATGTGGCATGGACAAACCCCATGCTCACCAAATAAGGCAACAATGTCCAATAACAGTCTCAACATAATATCATAATCATAGCGGGAAAACATAACAGCAGTCAACATCCAGCATGTCAGCATGTCATGATAATATCAACTCAGCTCTGACCTTCTGCCACCTGAGCCCTCAACATTACCTGATCCTGAAATAAGCGTCCCCAAACGTGGGGTGAGATCTCTAAACAAGAAATCTCAGTAAGAGAAGGGGTCCTCAAGGATCTTCCACCCCAAGCTCACTTACATGTGCAATATAAGTTCAAAAACACTATTTCAATATAAGTTCCAAAACTATGCAGTGCAACAGATATTCATGCCATGTGTGTTTATACAATCTACTGGCCAGAGAAATGCAGGAATACGTCTATACGCACATAAGTACAAGGAACACCGCTTGCACCTCACCCACGGCCTCACCATCTTGTATGTACTACATACTCAGGCTTACCGTATAGGTGGACATCACATGTATATCATAAAAGCACATTGCATATAATAGCTCAACAGCATTTCCAAAACATCAAATCATGTAACACAGCATGCATAAACCACATCCCCATGGGACATGGTGGAACCACAACATGGCTAAACCGAGGACACGAAAGCTTACCTTGCAAGCAATCAATCCAAGCCAAGAGTCCAACCACTCTCAAGTCCAAACACAGCAGTATCACAATCTGTTATGGACCAATAATATATCATTAATTATGCATCACAAGCATACAACTTAAAGACTACGCCTTTCCTTTACGTTTACGTCTTAAGGCTTCCAACAAAGCCATAAGCACTTAATCATATGATTCTGACTTGGTTCATTAATTACAGAAGTTCTACTTCCTTAATCTGGGGTCCACAAACCCCCAATAGCTTACTGTTCACACAACACAGCTACTGTTCTTCGAAATCCCAGGATATCCGAATATTACAAGGGACATATCCGGATATGCAATATCTGAATATCACACTCACCATATCCGGATATACCATATCCGGATATCTAGTTCCCATATCCGGATATTAGTATCCGGATACCATATCCGGATATTAATATCCGGATATCTGTTCGACAAATATCCGGATATCTCACGACAGAATGCAGTTTCTGCATTTCGTGAATATCCAGTTCAAAGGTTCAACTTTTAACACTTGTACACGACCAAGGATCCATTTTTTAGCATATATAAGTTCACTCATGTGTTGGTTACTTGTTAAACCCATTAACATACCAAGATACCACTTTAGGCCACTAAAACACATGATCAAGTTAAGGTGACTTACCCCAAAGCTTAGTCAGTAACTCAAAGTGTCTTTGGAGCTCCCAATGCAGCTCCCAAGTCCAGCACACCCAAGGACACAAAAATGCTACACCAAATGTTGGTTCTTGGCACCAAAGGTGGCTCCTTGAGGCCTCTAATGGCATGAACACACACTAATTGCTAAAAAATTCCTACAAAACACATTAATTTAATGAGAGTATTCCTGAAAGTGAATCAACAATCATATCATAATTTCCATGTGTTTTGGTTGTATTTAATTCAATTAATTGCAATTTGACCCTTAATGAATAATGGATTAAGGCTTTATCATGGTAGTGGCAGTAATGGCAATGGTGGTGGGGGCAACCACAATGCTGAACGTAGGGGAAGAGAGATTGATTGGAGTTAAAGTAAATTTGGAATTAAAAAACAAAAAAGTTGATTTTTGATTTTTTTATTTATTTATTTCTCCCTTTTCTTAAAGTAGATATCCAAACACTAGTTTATGATGAGAAGAAGTTTTTTTTTAAAAAAAAAAAAAAAAACTATGAAAAAGAAAGAAAGAGAAAGCTTATCCAAACAGCTCTATGTCCAAATCTCCTTAGATATCTTGTCAACGAATTAGATTATCTGGAATTTGAAAGCTCACGTGGAGGATAGTTAACGTTCGAACTTGGCCATAATAAATAAACTTAGTAATAACTAATGAAAATACGGTTAAAAGTATAAAAATTAATTATTCAAATTAAAACAAAATCAGCTTGTGCTAAGTGAGTTACATTATCTACGATTTGAAATTTCTGCGCATTTGGAGAATAGTTAACTTTAAAACAAACTGCCATATATATATATATATATATATATATATATATATATATATATATATATATAAATATAAATTTAAGAGAACTTTACATCCTTTCACTTTAAAACAAACTGCCATGATAAATTAAAATAAATTTTTTTTTGTCAACTCTCTCTTCATTTATCTATCTTTTTCTCTTTCTTAAAATGACACAACTTTACATCTTTAAAATGACACACACTTCACCTTGAGAAAAATTCAATCCGTTATGTTTTGTGTCCTATTCTTTCAACCATTTTTTGATTTAATCAGTAAAGCAAAATTACTTATATAAATTATACCGTTCTCTCTTCATTAAAATAATATTTGAATATTATTTTAGTTCTTTAACATTCTATTAAATGATTTAATACAGTTAAAGAACTCTACAATATTAAATAAGCCTCATACGTTACTCTTGGTTTAAAATTCAGCAGATCCACCGTTTGAAAAGCACCCACAATCCGATTTTGTTTATGAGTATCATAATTTTAATATTTTGAATTGTATTTGAATTAATTATTACTAAATATATTTATTATGTCTAAGTTTGAAAGTTTACTATTCTGTTTCTACAAATAAGCAAAGAAATCAAATAGTACATAATATAATTAACTCATAATTAAAACACTAAATTGCAAATATTCGAATTGTAATATCATTTGAAGTGAACGTGCATCCTTGTTTTCAATTGAGGACTATAAAATGACCCTCATGCTGAGTAAAATGAAACCAAAAGATTAAGAAAAAGATAACAAAATGGTTCATTTGTCTGTTAGATCTTGCTTGATTTTTGGTTTTGTGTTGGCATTTATTTTACTTGTTGAGTCTTCCAATAGAGTTGTGGAAGTAAATGTGATCTGCAATAAAACCGAAAATCGTTCATTTTGTTTAAGCCTCCTTAACTCGAAGCCTGGTGGAGCAGTTGGTGAAGATCTCGTTAATCTTACCCGATACACCATTGATGTAGTTCGTGCCAATGTCACCAACACAATCAAATATATCAATCGGTTGATCAAAATGAGTACTAGTGATCCTAAGGCAAGAGAGCATTACCAAGTGTGTTTGTCACAATTCAATTACGCCCTTGCTGCCACTGAGTATACTCAACAAATGTTAAATTCGAGAAATTACCTTAACGTGCACGTGGCTGCAAGTGATGTCATGACAAACGCTGATTCGTGTGCTTTAGGACTGTCATCATCACATCCTCCATTTCATGATGCATCCATGCTTTCCAAATATGTTTCTATTGTCGACCAGATTGTTCAGATAATTCTCATTATGTCAAATTATCTGATGCATTACTAGTACTTTCCTTTCTAATTTCTATTACTTTTACTTTAATGCTCACTTCAGTTCCCATCTATTGCTTTTTATGTTAAAGCTAGTGTCTTTGTTATCTTGCAATTAATAAAGTTTATGTTTTTCTTCTTATTTCTTACTATTTCAAATGTTTTTGCTGCCAACGGCGGTTTATTAACCAAGCATGTATAAAAAATAATTTTTTTATAAAATATATTACCTTAATAAGACAATTATTGACATTAAGCAAATTAAGATAAACTTGTCTAACCATAATAAATCAACATTAAACTAGTTTTATCATTTTTAATTTCCAACTACGAACAAAAAGGGAAACAGAAAATTGGTTATGCGCAAATATTACAACACTAGGATTGCACTTTATGTTAAAAAAAAACTACGATTTGGGTACATGAAACTAGACTTTAAAACTATATATTATTTGTTACATTAGAATGAGAAATATAAGATATGATTTTAAGAAAACTAGCCTAAGAATTAACATATATACATGAAATACGGATAGGGACAGCACTGGTTCTTTTAAAATCTGGGAACAGCCCATCCTTCCTAAAATTCGGAAAATTCGGGATATTAAAATAGAGGTCCTGAGCTTTAAAACGACACCTGAGTCACTCAATTTGAACCCGTGTAGGAAGTTATGATTCTTCTCCTTTCAGCCTTAAAATAGCTTGGATAGTATTGGAAAAAGGCTTCTAACTTAAGTCACTAAGTTTGCATACTTATCTATGGGTCCTTTAATCCTGGAAGGACTCTACACAACAATAGACTCTCTCTTTTTCAGTTCAGCTTCCATCCTCTTTTGTGGTGATAGGACTAACATTGGGATGAATACATTAGATATAAACCAATCCTTCAATTAGAGTTTGGACATAAGGAAATTGCTCGGAGGGATAACATCTTAATATATATAATCTTAAACTTAGATTTATCTTAATTGTTGCATAGATTTATCTTTTAAATTTTCATTTACTTTTAACATTAAATTTTCATTCAATTCAAAAGTTAATAATATTTAAAATCTCCACTAAGTTACCATTTATCTTTTCAAATTTATCTTATTTGTTGTATAGATTTATCTTTTCAAATTTTCAAATTCCATTTATCTTTTCAAATTTCCACTAAGTTGCCGTTTAAAGTTTCCAATAAATTTTCATTAAATTTATCTTTTCAAATTCCATTTGACCTGTTATACAAAAAAAAATTCCATTTGACCTAACCATCTATTACTATTGTTGCAACTGCATCACGTTACCATCATTATGAGTTACCACAACTTTTAAGTTTTCCATACCAATCGAAATACAACAGGTACAATAAATAATCCAAAAGTTTTAATAGACTCAACAGCTTCCGATGTTAATTTAAAAATATATTAACATATGACTTTTTTAAATTATTTAAAATCCCTAATTGAATATTAATGGTTTTGTATTTAAAAATAATTTTTAAAAATCTTAATTGAATACACCATTTAAATAATAAAAAATATTCTCTCATAGATATTATTTAAAAAAATATTAATATTGATTTTATTAAACTTAACATTCGATATAAAAATAATACATTAATATAGAAAAATTAAGAAAATGTATCGCGCCTAACTATACGTTTTTTTTTTTTTTTTGGTACATACCTAACTATACGTTAATATATAATAAAATGCTCCATATTTGTGTTTTTTTGTGTGTGAAATTTTTGTGTTTTTTTAATAATACTTAAATGTAATATATTTTTTAAAATTAAGATGCATAAGAAGGATAAATAAATTGCAAAAATAATATTTTAAAAGAAACAATATGATTGAAGACTCGAAGGAGAATAATCTAAATCATTTTAAAAAATAAAAAAACACTGTCTAACACGAATGTTAAATTTATATCTGAGGCAATCGTGAAATTTCTCCATCAGTTACGTTCCCTTTCAGCAGCAAAGCACATCCATGTACAACACGAAATCCCAAAGCTTTAAGAGCTCATGTATTTTTTGTAGTGGGGACAAAAGAAGACACAAAACCATCTTCATCAGCATCATTGCAATTCACCGAACGTGCTAACGGTAAGAACCTGCACCGCTAATTAAGGTAATTAATTAATTAATTGTGAGAATTAGGAAATAATTCCATAATTGACCATAATAATTATTATGACACTCTAATAATTATAGTAAGTGAGTAATAATGCTGAAAGTCACTTTTCGGGCGAATAGTGCAGATATCGGTTCTGCTACCCGGTATAAATACGTACCGTGAAGTATCTCGGAAAATTATAATAAGTGCATGATAATTACTAGAATACTATGTAGGACTTGTAAAACAAGTTTCAAGTCAAAATACTGAGAATTGGTGCCAGAACTGATACTGGCTATGAGGGCGCGTACCGGAAAGGTGCTCCGAAAAATAAAATAAATATATGAAAAATCTTAGAAAAATGAGTAGGATAAGATTCCAAAGTTTGGGATTAAAATGTTTTGTGTAGTTATTAATGCTAATACTGCGCGTTTAATGCTCATGTGGCTATAAATACACTTACCAAGGACACAAAACCCTAGGTATTCAGAATTACTTTTGTGCTACGTGATTTTTCTGGTTCCTTTCATCTGCCACCTTCTCTTCTCTACTCCATAGCTTCTTCTTCACATATTTCACCAAAGTGATCACCTTTGGTCATAGTTCCTTCACCAAAATGGTTGAGTATTGTGAGGACAAGCCTTGTGTGGGTTAAAGATCCTTATTTTCTGAGTTTAGGCTGCTCTGTGAGGGGTTTTGTGCGCTGTGTTGGTGTTCCCATTGGTGTGAGCCTTTGTTCATGCCATTGGAGGCCTCAAGGAGCCATCTTTGAAGAGAAATGTCCAACCTTGTGGGGTATTTTCGTGCTCTTGCAAAGTCAGAATCTTTGAGCCTTGTTGGAGAGCTCCAAGAGCCTTCTTTGTTGCTGAGTTTGGACTCCATAGGTATACCTTGAACATTCCCTTTGAATTTTCATGAAAATGGCTTGTTTTGATCATGAAAAGAGATAACTTTAATTAATCATGTTAAAGGTTGTTAATCCATGCCAAATAAGTACTGTTGAACATCTATTTTGGGTCAAAATCGGACCTTGGGTCTTGGGGTGGCAATTTGGCTTCGGATTATGCAAAAAATCTGCATAATGTTGTTCTGCCCACGTGGTAATCGATTACTTTTGATTGGTAATCGATTACCTTGCTGGTGGTAATCGATTACCATGTGCAGTAATCGATTACCATGCCTTGGTAATCGATTACCACCTGTGAAAATGACCAGAAACCAGTTTTATACGTAGAAAAGTCCCCTTTTGGGCAAAATGGCTTAGGAAGTTTGTGTTACTGTTGGAAAACAGTGATACCTTTAATTGAGGGACTTAATACTTGACAATAATGAACTAGAAAGGACGTAAGCGAAAAAGGAAATGTTATCATAATGAGATGAATCTTTAAAGTATGGTTATTGATCATACTTTTGATATAAACAGACTGTGATTGTGCTGTTTGGTGACCTTGGGCTAGTGTGGACTCTTGGTTTGGACGGATAGTTTGAGAGGTAAGCTTTCGTGTCCTCGGCTTTGCCATTGTTTGGTTCCACCATTGCCCATGGGGGGATGGTTTATATGCATGATGTGTTTTCATGTACTGCTTTTGTGAAATGCTAATGAGCTGTTAAGTGCAATCTCTTATAATATGTATGTGGTGTTAGCTCACATGGGAAGCCGGGTGGGTGGTCCTGTGAGCAAGTGCAGCGAATGGCTAGTACTGTGTAGGTTTAGATGGATTCCTACACTTCTCTGATCAGTAGAATTGTTATAACACACATGACATGATTATTTGTTGCATTGCACTGTTTTGGAACTTATATTGGATAAATGCTTTTGAACTTATATTGCATATGTAAGTGAGCTTGGGGTGGAAGATCCTTGAGGACCCCTTGTTTTACTGAGATTTCTTGTTTAGAGATCTCACCCCACGTTTGGGGACGCTTATTTCAGGTTCAGGTAACTTGGGGGCTGATGCCTCTGGCGGCAGGAGACCGGAGCTTATTTGAGTTTACATGCTTGTGCTGATATGTCGGATATGTTGTTGCAATTATGCTTAGTTTCATTTATACTTATGTTGTTGCTGTTGAGACTGATGAGCTTTGTTGCCTTATTTTGAGTGAGCATGGGGATTGTCCATGCCACGATTGACTTGTCTTTATGGGTTAGTTGGAGTTGTATAAACTATTAGGTTTTGTCCGGTTAAGTGTTGTAGTACCGCGACTAGAGACATATGTTATTACTCTATTTTATGAGGTATTTCAGTTAGCTGTCTTGCAATTTACATATATACAATGTTTTTATGAAAATGAATTAAGTAATACCACTTGGTAATGATAATGACATCATAATTGAAAAGAAAAAGATATTCCGCAAAGTTTTAATTAAGCGTGGCTTAATACGATGACATGTTAACATACCGGGTTAACACGGGGTGTTACATCTTGCATCTTCATCAATGTCAAGGTTAACAAAATCAATAGGGATTCGAAACTTATCTACCTTGACGAGCACATCTTCCACAATGCCATATGCTTGCTTTGTTGTCGGCCAGTTGAATAATCATCCTGGTTGGCTTCACTTCATCAATTCCCAACTTCTTCATTATGGACACTGGCATTACATTGATGCTGGCACCAAGATCTAATAAGACTAGCAATAGTCGTCTTGCCAATGGTGCAAGGAATGCTAAAACTCCCCAGATCCTTTAGTTTTCGAGGCATCTTCCTCTATATGATCGTACTGCACTCCGCTGTTAGAAGAACAAGTTCATCCTCTGTGAGCTTCCGTGTAACAGCCCGTGTTAACCCGGATTGTTAACATACTATCGTATTAAGCCACGCTTAATTAAAATGCGGAATAACTTTTTCTTTAATTCAATTATGACGTCATTAAACTTAACCAACTTGATTACTTACCAATTTCATAAAATACTGCCTGTATGTAAATTGCAAGACAACTAATTGAAATACCTCATATATAGATATAATGTGAGTATCTAAAGCCACAGGACTACAACTCATAGCATGGGTCAAAATCCTGATACTTTAATTACAACCTTAAATAAAAGACAATAACAAGTCCGTGTGGCATGGACAAACCCCGTGCTCACCAAATAAGGCAACAATGCCCATTAGCAGTCTCAACATAATCATAACTGGAACATAAACAATAGTAGAAATAACCAGCATCCATCATATCAGCAAAACACAGATAAGCCTAACTCAGCTCTGGCCTCCTGCCACCTGAGCCCTCAACATTACCTGATCCTGAAATAAGCGTCCCCAAACGTGGGGTGAGATCTCTAAACAAGAAATCTCAGTAAGATAAGGGGTCCTCAAGGATCTTCCACCCCAAGCTCACTTACATGCGTAATATAAGTTCAAAAATAGTATTTACAATATAAGTTCCAAAACTATGCGATGCAGCAGATAATCATGCCATGTGTGTTTATCAAATCTACTGGCCAGAGAAATGCAGGAATACGTCTAAACCCACATGAGTACAAGGAACACCGCTTGCACCTCACCCACAGCCTCACCATCTTGTATGTGCTACATACTCAGGCTTACCGTATAGGTGGACACCACATGCATATCATAAAAGCACATTGCATATAATAGCTCAACAGTATTTCCAAAACATCAAAGCATGTAACACAGCATGCATAAACCACATCCCCATGGGACACGGTGGAACCACAAAATGGCTAAACCGAGGACACGAAAGCTTACCTTGCAAGCTAGCTATCCAAGCCAAGAGTCCAACCACTCACAAGTCCAAACACAGCAGTATCACAATCTGATATGGACCAATAATACATCATTAATCATGCATCACAAGCATATAACTTAAAGACTACGCCTTTCCTTTACGTTTTACGTCTTAAGGCTTCCAACAAAGCCATAAGCCCTTAATCATGTGATTCTGACTTAGTTTATTAATTACAGAAGTTCAACTTCCTTAATCTAGGGTCCACAAACCCCTAATAGCTTACTGTTCACACAGCACAGCTACTGTTCTGCGAAATCCCAGGATATCCGGATATTACAGGGGACATATCCGGATATTCCATATCCGGATATCACACTGACCATATCCGGATACCCAGTTCCCGCATCCGGATATGAATATCCGGATACCATATCCGGATACTGATATCCGGATATCTGCTCGACAAATATCCGGATATCTCACGACAGAATGCAGTTTCTGCATTTCGTGAATATCCAGTCCAAAGATCCCACTTTTAACCGATTATAGACACTTGAACATGCATTTCTAGGTGTGTTTAACCTACCCCACCCTTAAGTCATCAACTTAGTTACATACATGCATCAAGGTTCCATTTTTAAGCATGTAAACACAAGTTCAAAGGTTGATGCACTTACCAAAGCTTAAAACAGAGCAACAATGGCTCTTGGAGCTCCCAATGCAGCTCCTAAGTCCAGCACAACATTGTGCACGAAAATGGCACACCAAAGGTTGGTTCTTGGCACCAAAGGTTGCTTCTTGGACCTTAAAATGCTATGATCATGACTCACCACACTCAACTCACCAAACCAGCCCTCAAACCTCAACCCACAATGGCTGAGTGTGCAGCAAATGTAGCCTCACACTCTCACAACCCACCCCACCAAGTGTTTGCAAGAAGAAAGTGTGAAGAACTCAAGGAAAAGAGGTGACTTGAAGGTTTTTCCCAAACAAGAAGGCAAGGGAGAAGGGTGGCAGCAAAGGAGGCAAAGCTACAGCCACACTTCACGTAGGAGTTCAAAGACCTAGGGTTTTGTACCCATAATATGGGTATTTAAAGGCAATTGGTCGTAATGCGCAGTATTAGCCTTAATAGCAACGCAAAAGATTTTGATCCCAAACTTTGGAATCTAGACCTAGACATTTTTCTAAGATTTGTCATATTTTTATTTTATTTTTCGAAGCACCTTTCCGGTACGCGCTTTTCCATAGCCAGTATCAGTTCTGGCATCAGATTACATTATTTTGACTTGAAACTCGTTTTACAAGTCCTACATAATATTCTAGTAATTATCATGCATTCGTTATAATTTTCCGGGATACTTTTCCGGTACGCATTTATACCGGGTAGTAGAACCGGTATCTGCGCTTTTCTTCCGAAAAGTGACTTTCAGCATTTTTACCCACTCAATATAATTATTTAAGCCCAATAATAATTATTAAGGTCAATTATGGAATCATTTCCTAATTATCATAATTAATTCACTAATTACCTTAATTAGCAGTGCGGGTTCTTACATTCCGCTTCTTAGAAAAGATCTCCTTCAAGAATGTTATCAAAAAAAAAAGATCTCCTTCAAGAACTTAGCATACGAAGGAATTTTCACCAAAGCTTTTGCAAAAACAATGTTAATATGCAATTTCTTCAAAATATCTAAAAATTTAGATCATTGAATCCTTTGCTCTTGTTGTTGGGCCCTAATTAGTGGATAAGGTGCTTTAGCATATGGGTTGTGGATTGTAAGAGAGAGCCGCATCATTCTTCCACCCCATGTTATTATTTCCTTGGTAGTTATTTTTTGGTGGATTACCCATGTAGTTAACCTCTGAAGGTTGGGCCAACGGGAAACTTGCAGTGAAGTATCCCTCAGCACATATATCGCAAACTATTGGTTCCTCAGAATTGATGGAAAAGATTTGGTTCTTAGAAACCATCTTTGTAAGAGATTTTACCTGTTTTTGAAAGCTCTGTTGACCAGTCATCAAGATGTCGAATCTATCCACTTGAAGAATGCCTTTTTTGAGATGGATACATCCATATTCTCCTCAACAGCTAATTCTTCAATGGGTTCTAGAGATGCAACTGGAGGTTTGTTAACTAATGATACATTAGTAGTCGCATTCAGAAATCTTCTATATATCAACAACACATATACCATGGTAGAAAAGTCTCACTTTATGTCCTGCTTGAAGAGCATATTGCGGAAAGTTGTCAATAGGCTTTTGAATATCCTCTAAGTTGTGCCAAATGATTCTCCATCATATTGAGAGAAATGGTTGATCTCTCATTTTTTTCTGCATGAATTTAGAAAGAGTGAATAAATTGTTTTTAAATTTACCACCAAATCCTTCCATGATGTGATGCTTTCTTCAGTTTCGTTCCTCAGCCATTCCTTTGCTTTTCCTTTTATTGAAAATGGAAAGAGTATCAGACGAATTGCATTAATGCTAACTCCATTGTGCTTATGAAGCTGGCATAACTCCAAAAATCCCGACACATGAAGATTGGGATCATAGTTGTCCTCTCTCGAAAATTGATTTTTCTGGAACAGTTGCAAGAAGGCTAGATGAACTTCAAAATTGTCGGTCTGAATTAGTGGAATGATGATTACAGAAGAGACAGGCGAGAAAGATGGATTGGGAAATTGCTCCATGGCGCCACTTTTGTGTGCTTTGCAGAGAGGTTGAAATTTTGGCGCCTTTGACACCACGATGTGAGAGAGAATGGCTCCTTTGGCGCCATATGGCTACTTTGGCGCCATATGGCTACTTGCATATGTAAATCCTTTGTGGCGCCATCTTTCGAGGATAGTTGGCGGTTGGATGGCTACTTCACAGAAAGCGTAGAATTTTGGCGCCACCATGTTAGAGAGATTGCCGCCTTTGGTGCCATGAGCTTGAACTTGGCAAGTGCCACTTTCTCATGCTTTCTTTGTCGTCTTTCTTTTGGGCTTTCCATTTGGTATTCTTTAATGAGAAAAATTCCTACAAAACACATTAATTTAACGAGAGTATTCCTGAAAGTGAATCAACAAAGAAAGAGGACAATTAATTGCACTTTATCATAATTTCCATGTGTTTTGGTTAATTCAATTAATTGCAATTTGACCCTTAATGAATAATGGATTAAGGCTTTATCATGGTAGTGGCAGTAATGACAACGGTGGTGGTAGCGGCGGCGGCGGCGCAACCACAATGGTGAACGTAGGAGAAGAGAGATTGTTTGGAGTTAAAGTAAATTTGGAATTAAAAAAAAAAAAAAGTAGATTTTTGATTTTTTAATTATTTCTCCCTTTTCTTTAAGTAGATATCCAAACACTAGTTTATGATGAGAAAAAGTTAAAAAAAAAAACTACGAAAAAAACAGAGAAAGTCCAAATCTCCTCAGATATCTTGTCAATGAATTAGATTATCTAGAATTTGAAAGCTCACGTGGAGGATAGTTAATTGGCCATAATAAATAAACTTAGTAATAATTAATGAAAATACGGTTAAAAGTATAAAAATTAATATATTCAAATTAAAACAAAATCAGCTTGTGCTAAGTGAGTTACATTATCTACGATTTGAAATTTCTGCGCATTTGGAGAATAGTTAACTTTAAAACAAACTGCCATAATATATAAATAAATTTAAGAGAACTTTACGTCCTTTAACCTTAAACCAATCTGCCATAATAAATTAAAACATTTTTTTTGTCAATTCTCTATCCTCCTTTATTTATCTCTTTCACTTTCTTAAAATGACACAACTTTACATCCTTTAAAATGACACACACTTTACCCTAAGAAAAATTCAATCCGTTATGTTTTGTGTCCGGTTCTTTCAACTATTTTTGATTTAATCAGTAAATCAAAATTACTTCATCATCGAATACAAATTATACCGTTCTCTCTTCGTTCTTTAACATTCTATTAAATGGTTTAATACAGTTAAAGAAAATCTACAATATTAAATAAGCCTCATACGTTACTCTTGGTTTAAAATTCAGCAGCTCCACCGTTGGAAAAGCACCCACAATCCAATTTTGTTTCTGAGTATCATAATTTTAATATTTTCAATTGTATTTTAATTAATTATTACTAAATATATTTACTATGTCTAAGTTTGAAAGTTTACTATTCTGTTTCTACAAATAAGCAAAGAAATCAAATAGTACATAATATAATTAACTAATAATTAAAACACTAAATTGCAAATATTCGAATTGTAATATCATTTGAAGTGAACGTGCATCCTTGTTTTCAACTGAGGACTATAAAATGACCCTCATGCTGAGTAAAATGAAACCAAAAGATTAAGAAAAAGATAACACAATGGTTCATTTCTGTGTTAGATCTTGCTTGATTTTTGCTTTAGTGTTGGCATTTGTTTTACTTGTTGAGTCTTCCAATAGAGTTGTGGAAGTAAATGTGATCTGCAATAAAACCGAAAATCGTTCATTTTGTTTAAGCCTCCTTAACTCGAAGCCTGGTGGAGCAGTTGGTGAAGATCTTGTTAATCTTACCCGATACACCATTGATGTAGTTCGTGCCAATGTCACCAACACAATCAAATATATCAATCGGTTAATCAAAATGAGTACTAGTGATCCTAAGGCAAGAGAGCATTACCAAGTGTGTTTGTCACAATTCAATTACGCCCTTGCTGCCACTGAGTATACTCAACAAATGTTAAATTCGAGAAATTACCTTAACGTGCACGTGGCTGCAAGTGATGTCATGACAGACGCTGATTCGTGTGCTTTAGGACTGTCATCATCACATCCTCCATTTCATGATGCATCCATGCTTTCCAAATATGTTTCTATTGTCGACCAGATTGTTCAGATAATTCTCATTATGTCAAATTATCTGATGCATTACTAGTACTTTCCTTTCTAATTTCTATTACTTTTACTTTAATGCTCACTTCAGTTCCCATCTATTGCTTTTTATGTTAAAGCTAGTGTCTTTGTTATCTTGCAATTAATAAAGTTTATGTTTTTCTTCTTATTTCTTACTATTTCAAATGTTTTTGCTGCCAACGGCGGTTTATTAACCAAGCATGTATAAAAAATAATTTTTTTATAAAATATATTACCTTAATAAGACAATTATTGACATTAAGCAAATTAAGATAAACTTGTCTAACCATAATAAATCAACATTAAACTAGTTTTATCATTTTTAATTTCCAACTACGAACAAAAAGGGAAACAGAAAATTGGTTATGCGCAAATATTACAACACTAGGATTGCACTTTATGTTAAAAAAAAACTACGATTTGGGTACATGAAACTAGACTTTTAAGACTTTAAAACTATAGAGTTTGGACATAAGGAAATTGCTCGGGAGGGATAACATCTTAATATATATAATCTTAAACTTAGATTTATCTTAATTGTTGCATAGATTTATCTTTTCAATTTTCATTTACTCTTAACATTAAATTTTCATTCAATTTAAAAGTTAATAATAATTAAAATTTCCACTAAGTTACCATTTATCTTTTCAAATTTATCTTAATTGTTGCATAGATTTATTGTAACACCCCGTATATACCGTATATATCCGGTAATGTTATCATACTATCGTATTAAGTTGCGCTTAATTAAAAATGCGGAATATCTTTTTCTTTTCAGTTATGATGTCATTATCATTACCAACTTGCTTATTAATCAATTCATAAAACATCACCTGTATGTAATTGTAATAGAACAGCTAAAAGAAATACCTCATTAAATAAATAACATAAGTGTGAGTTTCTAATCACGGAACTATAACACGTAGACAGGATCAACTAGCAGTTTTTACAGTTTTTACAACTCAACTCAAAGTACTAACAATATAGTGGCATGGACAACTGCATGCTCACCCAAATAAGGCAACAAAGCCCAACATCAGTCTCAACATCAACAACACAATAATAATAGTGCGGAAAACATAAACAGCATCCATCCAGTCATACTAGCAGATAAGCAGTAAAATCATCAACTAAGCTCTGGCCTCTTGCCGCCAGAGGCATCATCCCCCAAGTTACCTGATCCTGAAATAAGCATTCCCCAAACGTGGGGTGAGATCTCTAAACAAGAAACCTCAGTAAGACAGTGAGTCCTCAAGGATCTTCCACCCCAAACTCACTTACATGTCCAATATAAGTTCAAAAGCAGTTTATCATCATTAGTTCTAAAACAGTGCAATGCAGCAGATAATCATGTCATGTGTGTCAATACTATTCTTCTGTCCAGAGAAATGCATGAATACGTATATTACCTACATATAGTGCAAGATGCTACTTGCATCCACCCTGGATCACCGTATTGTATGACGCCACAAACTCAGGCTTACCGTCAAGATGGAACAACACATGCATATTAAAAGTCATTACACATAAAACTCAACAACATATCAAATATCCAAAAGCATGTAACACAGCATGCATATAACCACACCCCCATGGGACATGGTGGAACCACAACATGGCTAAACCGAGGACATGAAAGCTTACCTTGCAAGCTAACACCCAAAGCCAAGAGTCCACAGCTCAAAGTCCAAACACAACAGAATCACAATCTGTTATGGACCAATACTATATCAATAAATATGCACCACAAGCATACAACTTAAAGACAACACCTTTCCTTTACGTTTTACGTCTTAAGGCTCCACACAAAGCCATAAGCCCTTAACCACTTAGTTTCTGACTTAGATAATTAATTCCAGAAGTACCACTTCATCAACTAGGGTCCATAAACCCATAGATCAGTTCTGCATGAACAGTACCTCATTGTTCATCGAAATCCCAGAATATTCGGATATATATCGGGGCATATCCAGATATCCCATATCCGGATATCACAGAACCCCATATCCGGATATCAATATCCGGATATTTCTCGAACACATATCCAGATATTTCACGACAGAATGCATTTTCTGCATTTCGTGAAAGCATCCACCAAAGGTCCAACTTTTAACACTTAAAAACGTTAAAGCATGCATCTTTACACTGTTTTAAGTTCATACTTAGATTACTTACTTGTTTACTCATTAAACATGGCAAGACAACAACTTTAACCATCAAAACTTAAGATCAAAGGTGGCAAAGCTTACCAAAGCTCAAAACAGAGCAACAATGGCTCTTGGAGCTCACCAATGGCCCCTCAAAGTTCCGACTTTGCCCAACATGAAAACAACACCAAAGCTATGACCTTTCTTTACAAGAAAGGCTCATTGAAGCTCCAACACTCAAGGAAGAGACTCACACGCTCACACAAGGCAACTCAGCCATAAACACCCTTCAAACAGAGGCAAAAACTCAGAAATAAGTCCTCCCACTCAACCCCAAGGATCACTCTCACCCTTACCAAGTGTTTTAGAGAAGGAACCAAGAAGAAATGAGGTCCCTTGGCTCCAATGGTGAAGGAAGGAAGAGGGTGGCAAGGTGGCTGCTCAAGCTGCAGAAATTCTCACGTAGAGGAGCTGCACATGCCTAGGGTTATGTGCCATAAGTTGAATATATAGCCATTTAAGTCATAACGCGTAGTATTAGCCTTAATAGCTACGCAAAACATTTTGATCCCAAACTTTGGGATCTTAACCTACTCATTTTTCTAAGATTTTTCATATTTTTATTTTATTTTTCGGAGTACTTTTCCGGTACGCGCTTTTCCATAGCCAGTATCAGTTCTGACATCAGTTCTCATTATTTTGACTTGAAACTCGTTTTACAAGTCCTACATATTATTCTAGTAATTATCATGCACTTGTTATAATTTTTCGGGATACTTTACCGGTACGCATTTCTACCGGCTAGCAGAACCGGTATCTGCACTTTTCTTCCGAAAGCGACTTTCAGCATTCTTACTCACTTACTATAATTATTAGAGCCTCATAATAATTATTAGGGTCAATTATGAAATTATTTCTTAATTATCATAATTAATTAATTAATTACCTTAATTAGCGGTGCAGATTCTTACATTCACCCCACCTTTTTAAGGATTTTGTCCTCAAAATCAAAAACATACATGTCTCGAAACTCGGGATACTGCCGGAGAAGCTCGTTCTTTCGCTCCCAGGTACACTCCTCAGGAATGCGTCCAGTCCACTGCACTTTGACCATCGGAATGGTCTTGCTCCTCAGCTTCTTCTCGCCACGATCGAGAATCTTGAGTGGTCCGACGGGAGTCTTTAAGTTCTCCCGAACTTCCACATCATCCGGTTGCACCACATGCGAAGGATCCGCCACGTACTTGCGAAGATGAGACACGTGAAACACGTCGTGGATGTTGGCTAAGTTCGGAGGCAAGGCAAGTCGATAGGCAACAGGTCCTACTCTACCAAGGATCTGGTATGGCCCAATAAATCGCGGGCTCAACTTCCTCACTTTGAGTGCTCGTCCAATACCGGTGACAGGTGAAAGTCTCACAAACACGTGCTCACCCTCACTGAAATCCAGTGGATGATGCGTGACATCGTAGTAACTCTTCTGGCGATTTTGCGCCTGTTTCAGCTTCTCTCTGATCAACTGAATCGGCTGGGTGGTATCTTGGACAAAGTCCAAGCCAAACAACTATTTATCTCCAACCTCAGACCAGCAGGTAGGTGTACGACACCTCCTACCGTATAACGCCTCAAAGGGTGCCATGCCCAGGCTAGCATGAAAATCGTTGTTATACGAAAACTCCACCAATAGAAGGTACCTATCCCATGCCGAGCCCTGCTCCAACGTGCAAGCCCGCAACATGTCCTCCAAGGTCTGGATAGTCCGCTCAGTCTGTCCATCACTCTGAGGGTGATAGGCTGTACTCAGTCTCAACTGCGTACCAAAAGCTCCCTGCAGCGCCTCCCAGAACCTAGATGTGAACTTCGGGTCCCTATCACTGACGATACTCTCGGGCACCTCATGAAGCCTCACGATCTCGCGAAAATACAGTTTGGCCAACTGCTCTGTAGTGAAGCTCACCTTCACTGGAAGAAAATGGGCAGACTTCGTCAGTCTGTCCACAATTACCCATATAGAGTCACAGCCAACCTGAGTCTTTGGTAAACCCACAACGAAGTCTATGGAAATGCTCTCCCATTTCCATTCCGGAATCTCAAGAGATTGAAGCTTACCAGACGGCTTTTGGTGCTCAATCTTCACTTTCTGACAAATCAAACACTTGGACATGAAAACAATAACATCTTTCTTCATGCCCGGCCACCAGAAGTTCTTCTTCAGATCTTGATACATCTTTGTAGCACCAGGGTGGATAGAAAACTTGCCCTTATGGCCTTCTACCATAACCTCATCGGTCAACAGACCTCGAGGGACCACAATCCTCTGCTCAAACATCAGAAGTCCATCCTTATTCCAAGACACATCGTCTTTTTTCTTACGTAATCCAGGCACTCTCTCTGAACTTGCGCCTCTTTGATCTTTTCCAACAGCTCGTTCACAACGTTTGCCGCCTCCATCTCGAAAAGTGCACTCTTGCACGGAGAGGTCACTGCCAACTTTCGAAACTTTGCAACCACATCAAAGTTACAAAGTAACGAACTGGACAAGATCCCAGACTTCAGCTCAAAGTCGTAATCCTTCAGGAACTCCATCCATCTCCTCTGCCTCATGTTCAGCTCTTTCTGGTCGAAAAGATACTTCAAGCTCTTGTGGTCACTGAACACACAAATCTCAAGCGAAAAAGATAATGCCTCCAACTCCAAATCATAAGTCGGGTAGTTCTTCTCATGAGGCTTCAACTGCCTCGAAGCAAAAGCATCAGCTCTAGCAGACTGCATCAACACACAGCCCAGCCCCTTTCCAGAAGCATCATAGTAAGCTCAAACTGCTCCTCAGGATCAGGAAGGACCAACACAGGTGAAGTAGTCAATCTCTCCTTCAACTCCTGAAAGCACGCCTCACACTCGTGAGTCCACACAAATGGAGTCTCCTTTCGGGTAAGGCGAGTCAAAGGGAGAACAATCGTGGAGAAACCCTTGATGAACCTCCTCACCTCCGTAACTGTCTTGGGCCTCTCCCAATCCAGCACAGCCTCAATCTTGTTGGGATCCACTACAACTCCATCCGCTGAATACAACTTTTTCTCCTTCAGCACTTGCAGAACAATCCTCAGATGCTCCGCATGCTCCTCCTCAGTGTTGGAGTATATCAGAATGTTGTCAATGAAAATGATCACAAACTGATCCAGATACAGCTGGAAAATTCTATTCATGTAATCCATGAACACTATCGGCGCATTTGTGAGTCCAAAGGAATCAGCAAATACTCAAAGTGATCGTATGTCGAACGAAATGCGGTCTTCGGGACATCCTCCGACTTTACCCAAATCTGATGGTATTCGGACCGGAGATCAATCTTGGAATACACGCAAGCACCCTTGAGCTGATCCAACAGATCATCAATCCGAGGAAGGGGATACTTGTTCTTGATCGTCACCTTGTTCAACTGCCGGTAGTCGGTGCACAATCGCATTGTCCCGTCCTTTTTCTTCACAAAGATGACCGGTGCTCCCTAAGGAGACACACTCGGTCGAATGAAATCTTTCGCTGAAAGATCCTCAATATGCTTCTTCAGCTCAGCCAACTCCGGTGGCGACATCCGATATGGAGCTAAAGAAATTGGCCCCACACCAAGCAACAAATCAATGGAGAACTCTATCTCCCGCTGTGGCGGAAACTCAGAATCTCCTCAGGAAACACCTCAAGGAACTCTCCCACCACAGGAATGCCAGTGATATCCTCCTGCGTCCCACTCACCAAACCTCCCAACATGACTTACCCGAATGCCCCAGCTCTCAAGGTCTTCTTAGCCTGCAGCACTGAAATATATGGCGAGGAACTAGCGGTGGAATCACACGGAGACATCACCACGCGCTTTGCACATCAATCAATCAGTGCACAGTTTCTAGAAAACCAATCCATGCCTAGAACAATCTCCAAGTTGGCCATCGACAATCCAAAGACCCAAAGATCCAAAGACCCCTCAAACACAGGTGGCTTATGCTTCCTGGATGCATTCACCATCGATCAATAACATCACGATCCTCAGCATGCTCAGCCAAGGTCTCCACTGTCTCAGCGACATGAGCAACACTGCCAATGTGACTCAGGATCTCATCCTGATCACTAGGTGGAGGCAGCGGTGAGGGTGGCGGTGGTGGTGGCGGTGGGAACTGGCCTACAGCAGGACCAGCCCTCATCACCTCCAACATGACTCTCATCATCCGCACGTTCTCCATCCTGTTCGCCTCGAGGGCTTCCTCAGTGGCCCTCCGGTTCACTTCACGAACCTCTTCTGCGGCTATCCGGTTCGCCTCGCGAGCAGCGTCCATCGTTGCTGCGTTGGCCAATCTAGCGGCCTCCTGTAGCCGCCCGCATCTCAGCCAATGCAGTCAGGATAGGATCGGGTTGATCCTCAGAAGTGTCTCGTGTTCTCTCGGATCTTACCATGACTCTGCACAAGTTACACAAATTATGAGTTGATCAGGCCCACACAATGTGATCATATATGCATTATCATAATAACATTCGACGGAGTAAACACACAAGACAGGCACAACCAAACAACCTAGCTATTGCAATACATACAGACTTTTCCCTCCAACCATTGCTCTGATACCATAAATGTAACACCCCGTATATATCCGGTAATGTTATCATACTATCGTATTAAGTTGCGCTTAATTAAAAAAGCGGAATATCTTTTTCTTTTCAGTTATGATGTCATTATCATTACCAACTTGCTTATTAATCAATTCATAAAACATCACCTGTATGTAATTGTAATAGAACAGCTAAAAGAAATACCTCATTAAATAAATAACGTAAGTGTGAGTTTCTAATCACGGAACTACAACACGTAGACCGGATCAACTAGCAGTTTATACAACTCAACTCAAAGTACTAACAATATAGTGGCATGGACAACTCCCATGCTCACCCAAATAAGGCAACAAAGCCCAACATCAGTCTCAACATCAACAACACAATAATAATATTGCGGAAAACATAAACAGCATCCATCCAGTCATACTAGCAGATAAGCAGTAAAATCATCAACTAAGCTCTTGCCTCTTGCCACCAGAGGCATCATCCCCCAAGTTACCTGATCCTGAAATAAGCATTCCCCAAACGTGGGGAGAGATCTCTAAACAAGAAACCTCGGTAAGACAGTGAGTCCTCAAGGATCTTCCATCCCAAGCTCACTTACATGTCCAATATAAGTTCAAAAGCAGTTTATCATCATTAGTTCTAAAACAGTGCAATGCAGCAGATATTCATGTCATGTGTGTCAATACTATTCTACTGACCAGAGAAATGCAGGAATACGTCTATTACCTACATATAGTGCAAGATGCTACTTGCATCCACCCCGGATCACCGTATTATATGACGCCACATACTCAGGCTTACCGTCAAGATGGAACAACACATGCATATTAAAAGTCATTACACATAAAACTCAACAGCATGTCAAATATCCAAAAGCATGTAACACAGCATGCATATAACCATACCCCCATTGGACATGGTGGAACCACAACATGGCTAAACTGAGGACACGAAAGCTTACCTTGCAAGCTAACACCCAAAGCCAAGAGTCCACCGCTCAAAGTCCAAACACAGCAGAATCACAATCTGTTATGGTCCAACACAATATCAATAATCACGCACCACAAGCATACAACTTAAAGACAACGCCTTTCCTTTACGTTTTACGTCTTAAGGCTCCATACCAAGCCATAAGCCCTTAATCACTTGATTCTGACTTAGTTCATTAATTACAGAAGTTGAACTTCACCAATCTAGGGTCCACAACCCCTCAATAGCCTACTATATGAATAGTGTAGCTACTGTTCTTCGAAATCCCAGAATATCCAGATATATGTTGGGGGCATATCCGGATATCCCATATCCGGATATCGTAGAACCCCATATCCGGATATTTCTCGAACACATATCCTGATATTTCACGACAGAATGCAGTTTCTGCATTTCGTGAAAACATCCACCAAAGGTCCAACTTTTAACACTTAAAAACATTAAAGCATGCATTTTTAGGTGTGTTTAACTTTACCCACCCTTAAGTTATCAACTTAGCTCATTACATGCATCAAGGTTCCATTTTTAAGCATTAAACCGAAGATCAAGGTTGAACCACTTACCCCAAGCTAAAAACATATGAACGAGTGCTCTTGGAGCTCACTACCAACACCAAAGGTCCTGACTTCAACAAGAAAACGAAAATGAACACAAAGGTGGGTTCTTTGCACTCAAAGATCACACAAGCTTGGACCTTTCTACACAAAGGAAACTTCTTGAGCTTCACAAGCCAAGAACAAGAGCTCTCACCAAAGGAACACCAACTCAGCCCCTCAACACCTCACACACAGTGGCTGGACATTCCCAAAGAGAAACTCTCCACACTCACAAGTCACATACACACCCTCACAAAGTGTTTTGGAGAAGAAGCCAAGAAAAAGGATGGCTTCTTGGCCTTCAAGGTGTAGAAGACAGCAATGGAGCACAAGGGAGAGGGCTGATCAGCCACAAGTACGTAAGGGAGGAGTATGGCCTAAGGCATTGTGCCTAAAGTTGTATTTATAGGCATTTAAGTCAAAATCGCGCAGTATTAGCTTTAATAGCTACGCAAAATAATTTAATCCCAAACTTTGGAATCTTAACCTAATCAATTTTCTAAGATTTTTAATATTTTTATTTTATTTTTTGGAGCACCTTTCCGTTACGCGCTTTTCCATAGGCAGTATCAGTTCTGGCATCATTTATTATTCTAGTAATTATCATGCAATTTTTATAATTTTTCGGGATACTTTTTCGGTACGCAATTATACCGACTAGCAGAACCGGTATTTGCACTTTTCTTCCGAAAAGCGAATTTCAGCATTTTTACTCACTTACTGTAATTATTAGAGGCTCATAATAATTATTAGGGTCAATTATGGAACTATTTCCTAATTATCACAATTAATTAATTAATTACCTTAATT
Organism: Gastrolobium villosum; assembly: GCA_032173675.1. Taxonomy (NCBI): domain Eukaryota; kingdom Viridiplantae; phylum Streptophyta; class Magnoliopsida; order Fabales; family Fabaceae; genus Gastrolobium; species Gastrolobium villosum. The sequence continues at coordinate 58,269 of JAVKPL010005302.1, read as the reverse complement.
AGCGGTGCGGGTTCTTACAGGCGCCACTTTTGCGTGCTTTGCAGAAAAGTTGAAATTTTGGCGCCTTTGACACCACGATGTGAGAGAGAATGACGCCTTTGGCTACTTGCATATGTAAATCCTTTGTGGTGCCATCTTTCAAGGATAGTTGGCGGTTGGAGGGCTACTTCATAGAAAGTGTAGAATTTTGACCCCAAAATGTTAGAGAGATTGCCGCCTTTGGTGCCATGAGCTTGAACTTGGCAAGTGCCACTTTCTCATGCTTTCTTTGTCGTCTTTCTTTTGGGCTTTCCATTTGGTATTGTTTAATGAGAAAAATGAAAGTAAACTGGCCTTTGAAGGCCGATGCATGTAAGGTGTAAAACAAAAATTTTACTGCGGAATATACATGCACACATAGGTTCATGCTTTAAGACAGCATGATGTTACCTTGTTTTTGGCCTGATCAGTCAGGGAGATCAGATGTCAGGCTTGAAGGGTTCAAACCCTCTAATGGTGATCCACACCACCGTTCGTCAATGATGCAAGAACCCTTTCTTGAAAGCCACCAGATGAACACCACCGTTCGTCAATGATGCAAGAACTCTATCCAATCTCCTTGGGCTCCTAAGTACCTGCAACATATTGCAGATATGAGAACCACATCCGGTATCCAATACCCATGAGGTTGGATTAGCATAAAAATAATTTATCTCAATCATGAAAATACCTGAGGCAGAAGCATCACCATGCTTCTTGTCCTTCACATTGTTCAGGTAGTCTGGACAATTCCTCTTCCAGTGGCCTTTCTTGCCACAATAGAAGCACTCAGCATCACCCTTGTCCTTAGGTGCCTTCTTACCCTTCTTCTTGCCCTTCTTCTTCTTGGATTTTCCTTTGGGCTTAAGGGGGTCACCTTTTGCAGGCTCCTTACCTTTTCCATTGGCCTTGCTAGGCCCACCAATCAAAAGAGCCTGTGTCCTATCCTTCTTGATAGACATTTCAGCTGTTGTTAACATGCTTAACAACTCAGGCAAGCTCACTTGCATCCCATGCATATTGTAATTCATGATGAATTGACTGAAGGAAGGTGGAAGTGAGGTGAGGACTAAGTCATTACTTAGCTCGGCATCCATGATGAAGCCTAGGTTTCCTAGCTTCTCAATCAGCCCGATCATCTTGAGAACATGGCTGCCAACAGACATGCTCTCAGTCATCCTACAAGAGAACAGTTCTCTTGAGGCCTCATACCTCTCATGCCTGCCTTTAATATCATACAACTCCTTGAGATGTACGATAATAGAGGGAGCATCCATATGCTCATGCTGCTTTTGCAGTTCAGGCGACATGGATGCCAACATGATGCATACTGCCATCACATTGTCATCCAAGTGCTGTTGGTGGGTTACGAAATCAAATTTCGCAAACCCTTCTTCCCCTTCCCGTGGAGCTACGGGTATTACAGCATCTAAAACATAGGCAATCTTTTCGGCCCTTAGAACTATTCTTAGGTTCCGATACCAGTCCATAAAATTTGAACCGGTCAGTTTATTCGTATCGAGTATTGAATTCAGTGTCAGTGGATTAGTCATACTATAAGCTGAAAAGGATGTAAAGATAGTTTTAGTTAATATACGGTTATGTAGTTAAAAGCAAATTATTAAAGACTTGAAATAATTTGCCCCTCCCACTATTTTATCTAAGTCAATGACCCTTCCTTTTGACTTAGGGTTAATCTACTTTAGATTTTACCTTAGTGGGATTAAGAGTGCGATTATTTATTTTAATCTCTGTCTGAGACCACAAGATTAATTTAAATAATGGGTTGATCTTTATCAACAGTATCTCATACCTTCTCTTAACATTAGGTTGACAACTCTTTGTCACTTAGTGGTGCATCTCATGTAACCAACCTAGCACCATTACCCTAAGCACATAAGCCCGGCTGTGCCTGCAACTTATGTCTTAGTTAAGCATTAAACCAGCACCCTAAGTGTCTTACACTTCAAACACTACTCTAGCTCAACGAAATAGTGGGTCCCAACTGAGTTGTGGAGCACCACTATGTAGAAGAGTTTTGAGTAGCATTGGTGGTGGGAGGTAATCATATGCTTAATTATTTATTCCTTTTAAGGGTTCCTTTTATTTTAGGGTTAATTAGGTCCCATCAAACGCATATTGTAAGTTATCATGCTAGTCGTTACCTATGTCAAACATCTATCGGTATACACTAGTCGCTATTGGACAAACATAATAACCATACAAAACGCGGTTTGCCCAATTCATGCATACTAGACGTTCTAATCATACATGCATATAAACCGTTTATATTGAGATAGCCATGGTGCTCGCGCTTTTGTCCTTTTTGCTTCTTTAAGCAACGGCCGCTTGTCGTCTATACGCCACTAGCCTATTTCTCTAATTACAAATAATTAAAGAAACTACATAACATTTTTGGAGGGACAAAATTACAAAATTTAAATTACAAATACACTTGTAAATTAAAAGGCGCGATTACACATTAATTTAAAATTCAAAAATTCAAATCCGGGCACCATGACCATCCCCTTCCTATTTGTACCTGAAAAGTTCAAAACTTGCAAACACAAACATTATATTATCACATAATATTTTCACATATATTTTGACATTTAACATTTAAACATCAAAATAACATCAAGATTCATAATCTTAAATTTCTCATTGGCCGAATTTAAAAAACAATTTTAATTCAAATTTTGTTAATTATTTCTTAAAGAAAACAAAATTAAACCATGCATGTAACCATAAACTCCTTCATGGCCGAACCATATAGGTGACTATATGATAAATTTTGTCACAAAATTTCATGCATATAAACATGACACAATTCATGGAGAAAAATAAGAAATCATTCAAGGTACTCTTAGTACCCTCCATGGCCGAATCTACCCTTTCAAAAAGGGTGTTCTTTTTAAAACTTTCATAAAGAAAAAGAAACTAAACCATGATGCATAATGTTTTATGAACACAGAATCAAATTTACATGTTCATAAAAACAAAAACTTTAACACTTTAAAGGATTTGTGATTCAAAATCCATATGCAGAATTTAATCTTTAACCATTTAAAGATTTTTGACCGTGAAAAACTCCTTTCACAAACAAGGTACCATCACCCGCCGATGGTAAAGCAACCGGGCTCTGATACCACTCGAAAGTAAACTGGCCTTTGAAGGCCGATGCATGTAAGGTGTAAAACAAAAATTTTACTGCGAAATATACATGCACACATAGGTTCATGCTTTAAGACAACATGATGTTACCTTGTTTTTGGCCTGATCAGTCAAGGAGATCAGATGTCAGGCTTGAAGAGTTCAAACCCTCTAGTGGTGATCCACACCACCGTTCGTCAATGATGCAAGAACCCTTTCTTGAAAGCCACCAGATGAACACCACAGTGAGGCTTGCTATGCGCACAAGTGGTGAAGGTGGAGGCTAGGTATTCTGTTTGGAAAGGTGTAGTGAACTACCCTACAGAATGGTGCATAGATGGAGGAGAGTTGGCTAGGTTTTCTTGACAAAACCCTAAGGTGAGGAGGCTGTATATATGCGCACACCTTGATGAGAGGAAGAGGGAATTTAATTCATTCAAAATGAAAACGAACTTTCAAAAACATTTGAAATTTGCGCATGGAACAGGGGAGGATAAGGTGGAGCTGTTGCAAAACCAATTTTGCCAACAACCTCCAATCTTATCCTCATGAAATTAAGTTCAAAATAATTTAAACTTAAATTCATAAACTATCATATAGTATACTTTTCATTCGCATAATTCAGCCCTAGAAGGGGTCCAAATATATTGAGTAGTTGCATTCAAAATTTGAATTAACTCACCCACTGATTCCCTCAACCACCAAATCTGAATGGAGCTTTGTTTTAAGTGATAAGATAACATCCTTATCACTCAAACTTGCGCACCAAACAGCCCAAGGACGTGCTCCAAAGATGCTTCTTGATCCAAGGAATATGCTCCAATAAGATCTTGTCTTATCCTTTTGTTATGAAACAACTTTTCAAAGTCAATTCAAATTCGAATTCAAACACTTGAATTCAAATGTTCAAACATTCAAATTCAAAATTCAAAATTTCAAATTTGAAATTCAAAATTCGAATTTCAAAACTCAAATTCCAAATTTTAATTTCAAATTTCAAATTTCAAGTTTCAAAATTCAAATTCAAAATTCGAATTTCGAAATTCAAATTCCAAATTCAAATTTCAAAATTCAAATTTCAAATTCAAAATTCGAAATTCAAATATTTGATTATTAATTTAACTAATTAAATTAATTAGTAATGGCTTGGACTATCCAAGCCCATTACTAAGCTCCATGCACCACCCACCCATTTAGGTGGGCTTCCAAACAGCTTCTTGTGCTAACAACCATTATTAGGCCCAATACCTTTAAAGCGTGTGTGACCCATTAGGTCCAACTTAGCTTCTGACATAATTGGGCTTGGGCCCAACAAGCCCACAACCCAATTAATGACAACACAGAGCACTAGCAATGCTTTGTTGCCCCAGAACTAGTCAGATTAATGACTTGATCATCCTATTGCACATATTTGGTTACCGTATATATTTCCCTTCGTCTCGGTTATCTTCCCATTAACCTAGGGTAAGGAAATGTATCAACCCCTGCGGTTTAGGGTAAGCTTTATTCGAAATAGGGAATCTTCAATTTACTGACTTTAAAGGTAGATCATCTCATGATCTCTTTTACTATGCATAGATTCCCGAGTCCCTGTAAATGTCATCCCGATTTCTCCGGTTTACAGATAACCTAATCTCTCACAGAGATTTGACGAATTCCTTCAGCTTATTACCCTAGCTCTGTGCCCTTTAAGGACACGCCCAACAGTATACCTATGAGTCTCCATGTTTCAGGCAGACGAGGCATACAATCAAAACATGCCTTCAAGAACACAGTCTAGGTAATAACTTCTGGTCTAAGGAAAGACATACCCAAACATAAAGAGATTACTCTAATGACACTATCTGTGAGATTTCCTCATAGAGTCTCTTTTTGGGTCTGTTCAGTGCGAGCTATACTCTTATAGGTCCACCCACGACTTTAGCTAAGATATCTCCATATCTGCAGCTCATGAGGTCTTTATCTTGTATCCATATACAAGTAGAAAAGTCGTACTAGTCTTTACTCGATATCACTGATCCCCAAACTCAGTGTCTCTAGACTAGGAACATATAATTAGGAATAGACATGCAATATCCTTGAATCCTCATGATCGTGATCTCATCACAGATACTCAAGAGATACCTGTTCTTTTCCAAGGGGTTTATCCAGTTCGTTCATATAATATTAACAGTAATATCGAGACACAATATGAAACTGAATAAATAGTGCTTTCATTTATTTGCGACAAACAAAGTTCTACATCTAGTGTCCTTTATTTAATCAAAAGATTGTCTCTAGGACACCCATATGCTAACAAAAAATTCCTACAAAACACATTAATATAACGAGAGTATTCATTAAAGTGAATCAACAATCATATCATAATTTCCATGTGTTTTGGTTGAATTTAATTCAATTAATTGCAATTTGACCCTTAACGAATAATGGATTAAGGCTTTATCATGATAGTGGCAGTAATGGCAACGATGGTAGTGGTGGTGGTGGTGGCGGTGGTGGTGACAACCAGAATGGTGAACGTAGGGGAAGAGAGATTGGTTGGAGTTAAAGTAAATTTGGAATTAAAAAAAAAAAAGTAGATTTTTGATTTTTTATTTATTTCTCCCTTTTCTTAAAGTAGATATCGAAACACTAGTTTATGATGAGAAGAAGTTTTTTTTAAAAAAAAAAAACTATGAAAAAAAAAAGAAGAGAAAGCTTATACAAACAGCTCTATGTCCAAATCTCCTTAGATATCTTGTCAATGAATTAGATTATCTAGAATTCGAAAGCTCACGTGGAGGATAGTTAACGTTCGAACTTGGCCATAATAAATAAACTTAGTAATAACTAATGAAAATACGGTTAAGAGTATAAAAATTAATATATTCAAATTAAAACAAAATCAGCTTGTGCTAAGTGAGTTACATTATCTACGATTTGAAATTTCTGCGCATTTGGATAATAGTTAACATTAAAACAAACTGCCATAATATATAAATAAATTTAAGAGAAAATTTTAAAAACTCATAATAAGAAAAATTCAATCCGTTGTGTTTTGTGTCCTATTCTTTCAACTATTTTTGATTTAATCAGTAAAGCAAAATTACTTCATCATTGAATATAAATTATACCGTTCTCTCTTCATTAAAATAATATTTGAATATTATTTTAGTTCTTTAACATTCTATTAAATGATTTAATACAGTTAAAGAACTCTACAATATTAAATAAGCCTCATACGTTACTCTTGGTTTAAAATTCAGCAGATCCACCGTTGGAAAAGCACCCACAATCCAATTTTGTTTCTGAGTATCATAATTTTAATATTTTCAATTGTATTTTAATTAATTATTACTAAATATATTTACTATGTCTAAGTTTGAAAGTTTACTATTCTGTTTCTACAAATAAGCAAAGAAATCAAATAGTACATAATATAATTAACTAATAATTAAAACACTAAATTGCAAATATTCGAATTGTAATATCATTTGAAGTGAACGTGCATCCTTGTTTTCAACTGAGGACTATAAAATGACCCTCATGCTGAGTAAAATGAAACCAAAAGATTAAGAAAAAGATAACACAATGGTTCATTTCTGTGTTAGATCTTGCTTGATTTTTGCTTTAGTGTTGGCATTTGTTTTACTTGTTGAGTCTTCCAATAGAGTTGTGGAAGTAAATGTGATCTGCAATAAAACCGAAAATCGTTCATTTTGTTTAAGCCTCCTTAACTCGAAGCCTGGTGGAGCAGTTGGTGAAGATCTCGTTAATCTTACCCGATACACCATTGATGCAGTTCGTGCCAATGTCACCAACACAATCAAATATATCAATCGGTTGATCAAAATGAGTACTAGTGATCCTAAGGCAAGAGAGCATTACCAAGTGTGTTTGTCACAATTCAATTACGCCCTTGCTGCCACTGAGTATACTCAACAAATGTTAAATTCGAGAAATTACCTTAACGTGCACGTGGCTGCAAGTGATGTCATGACAGACGCTGATTCGTGTGCTTTAGGACTGTCATCATCACATCCTCCATTTCATGATGCATCCATGCTTTCCAAATATGTTTCTATTGTCGACCAGATTGTTCAGATAATTCTCATTATGTCAAATTATCTGATGCATTACTAGTACTTTCCTTTCTAATTTCTATTACTTTTACTTTAATGCTCACTTTAGTTCCCATCTATTGCTTTTTATGTTAAAGCTAGTGTCTTTGTTATCTTGCAATTAATAAAGTTTATGTTTTTCTTCTTATTTCTTACTATTTCAAATGTTTTTGCTGCCAACGGCGGTTTATTAACCAAGCATGTATAAAAAATAATTTTTTTATAAAATATATTACCTTAATAAAACAATTATTGACATTAAGCAAATTAAGATAAACTTGTCTAACCATAATAAATCAACATTAAACTAGTTTTATCATTTTTAATTTCCAACTACGAACAAAAAGGTAAACAGAAAATTGGTTATGCGCAAATATTACAACACTAGGATTGCACTTTCACCACAAGAAATGCGTCATTCAGCCGCAATCATTTAGCCACATGAATTAGAATGTTGTCAAAATATTAAAAAATTCGTGACTTCGCAACTTGAATGGTCAATGTGGCAATATAACAGGTGATTATATAGGCCCAAATGCCACATTATCATTTTTTATTTTTTTATTTTTTTTAAATGTCACATTATCATTTTTTATTTATTATTTATTTTTTAAATGTCACATTATCATTTTTACACTTTTCTCGTTCACACCCATGTCGCTTAGGGTTTTTCTTTTTGGAGTTTTGGCCCCCTCTAGTTTGAACCCGGCTTTGTTTGGGAGTTGGTTTTAGGAGTGGAGGGGAAGGAAAGGGAGGGTTTTAGTAAGCCCTCCCCTTGTTTGTGAGCTAAAAAAAGGAGGGGAAGGAATTGAGGATTTTTACTAAACTCTCCAAAACCCTCCTTCTTCCTAAAATCAAAGTTCCCCCAATTTGGGGGTTTTAGGGGGGAAAAATTAAATATTACTTATCTATCCTTAGCATTAAAATGCAAAAACTAAATAATTGTGAATCATTTTTAAACGTGACATTATTAGAAATGTCTCAAATACCGATAAAATTTATCACGAAAAATATTTCGTCAAAAATAGTGATGAAATTTTTGATGAAAATCACACACGTCAAAAAATTTTCGTCAAAACTAAAGACGAAACAAGATTTTGTCATAATTACTGACATAAATTTTTTACTGGAAAGAATTCAGTCAAAACTATTGACGAATCTAAATTCTGTTGAAACTTTCAACGAAAATATTTTCGTCCAAAATTTGACGAAACACATCTCCACCGAAAAGTTTCGACGTAAAACAATTACGTCTAAATTTTTTACGAAAAACATTTCATCAAAATTTTCCGCAAAAATTTTCAACGAAAAATATTTCCATCAAAATTTGAGACTAAAGACATTTCTGCAAAAAAAATTGACAAATTTTTTTTGTCAAAATTCTTTACAGAAACTAAATTTCGTCAAAATATTTTATAAAAAAACATATTCATCGAAATTTTTGACGAAAAATATTTCCATCGAAAATTTTTGCTGGAAAAAAATTTCATCAAAATTCTTTACATTCCGTCAAAAGTTTTCGACGGAAATATTTTCGCTAAACTTTTTGACAAAAATTTGCAGTCGAATATTTAAGGAAACACATTTTCATCGAAAATTTTCGACGGAAAATATTTTTGTCAAATTTTTTGATAAAAAATATTTCCACCAAAATTTTCAACGGAACACATTTCTGTCTAAAAATCTCAGCAGAAAATTTTTCCGTAAAAAGATTTGACGAAAAATATTTCGATTAAAATGTTTGATGGAAAAAATATTCTGTCAAAATCCTTTATAGAATCTAAATTTCGTCGAAAGTTTCGAATGAAACATTTCCCTCAAAATATTTGTCAAAACAATTTCCGTCAAAATTTTCATCCGAACACATTTCCATCGAAATTTTGGACGAAAAATATTCCGTCAAAATTTTTGACGAAATATTTTTTTTCATTTAAAGCATTTCATGGAGGAAATCATTTTCGTCAAAACTTTTGCCAGAAACTAAATTTCGATAGAAAATTTATTTTTGTAAAAATTTTCATCGGAGAAAAATTTTCATCGCTTTTCGACGAATAGTATTCTGACGAAAAACTTTTTGTGACAATTTTCGTAGCTTGCAGCATAGAAATTTCATAAAAAACATTATTTTTTAATATTGTGAAAAGCACATAAATAATTTTGTTAGAAATTTTAAATTTAATTTAGTTTGTAAAATATAATAATTATATTAATTTTAAAAAGGGGTAAAATGGTAAAAATATCTCATTAACCCTCCATTTTCCTCCCTTACCATTTTTTAACTTCCAAACAAGGGAAGGGAATACCCTCCAATTTCCTTCCCCTCCCTCCCCCTTGGATCCCCTTCCTTCCCTTCCCCTCCAAACTCCCAAACAAAGCCTAAGCTACCATTGTCATCTTTTGCCCAAGGCTATTTGTACAGACCTAGACAGTAATTTCCTCTACTCGCTCGTTCTAGCATTCATTTTCTCCATCTCCAAGGTTCCTTCCATCGATGTTGATGCTTTCGTTTGCACTCTCCCTCACTTATTCTCTATCATACGTAAATTTGTATAGACTGTGAAAACGTAATGCGGATTTTGATAATCATAGTGTTGGACAATGGAAACCAAATATGGGAGAACAACTCCGTATATGTAAGTGCTATACTAGTATTTTTTCTTAGATCGTCTTTTTCTGTTTATATTTGCAATTGAAATTTCGCAAATCCTTATTGTGGTGATGCTTTTTTATCTTTACTCTTGCATTTTGCAAGATCAGTGTGATTTGCCAAATTGATGTATTAGAGGAATTAACTTCCTCTCAATGAAGCACTTTGAGTGTTATGACTGACAATTGGAGGTTTATAATTATTTTTTTTGTCAGAGAACTTCCAAAGCTCTGTTTCTTACTATTATGTATGTTATATGTATGTTTTACCATTTCCATTGTTACTAGGAAACTTCTTCAATTTCGATATAATTGGAATTAGGTTTTTTTTTCCACGTAAACAAGTGATCGATGTGAATGTGTTAGTACCTTTGAATTTGCGCTCCTTCATCATTTGATTATTTCTGGTCACATGTACTCATAATGTTATTTTCTCAAACTGGGTTGGCTCTAGAATGGGAATATGCTGCTCTTTTCATTGTTTCTGCTATTGATTTTAATTCAAATTTATAACATAAATTGGTATAACCAATTCTTTGCACTTATAAATGGTCCATGTGGTGCTTTTATTGTTCACAAATGTGTTCTTACTTTTTGTAAACCATGGTCCATGGAAAATATCACTACTGCTGGTAAAAATATTCTCTGTAGATCAGCCTTAATATTGTATTTCAACCTTATATTTCCAGTTGCTTTGCGAAATCATGTCGAGAATCTGGCTAATCCATCTTACTAATGATTAATTCCTATTAAGAAAATAAGCAATTTTTTTTAACTTTAAGTTTAAAGTTGAGATTCGTTACTTGCAGCAATGGACACATCAGAATCAGCAGCTCAAAATGTTGTTGCTACCAATTTGTAAGTAACGAATTGCCATTTTACACTGATTGTGTCTATTTCACTCTTCATAGATCTATCTATATAGGATTTGAAAAAATTCAACAGAAAAGGCAAGAAGGAAACCTTGTAATTGAATAAAAATGAGACTATGCCGGCGGGTGTCAGATTTAATTGGAAACTGAATAGAAAGATGTGAATGAATTTTGTGAAACTCAGTAATTTATACTCATGCTTTTCTGCTTGGTATGAATTGGAGGTAGATGGGTGTGGTACACGAGCACAACCTACAGGGGGAGTGGAATATGATTTTAATGTTGATGTAAGTTTCTATTATACTATGATCGTTTTCTTTCATTTAAATATGGATAGTGCTACTGGCTAATCTTTTCTTTTTATCCCTCATTTTTGTCCATCCTTTCTCCCCTAGCCTCTTTTATCTGCTATTGGCAGATGGCTATTTCAAATATATATATATATATATATATATATATATATATATATATATTTGTTTTAAATATTTCTTATACTTTGCATTGATTACTTTGGTTTAATGTTTTAATGTTAATACTAGAATTCCAACTCCACTCAGACTCACTACTTTGTTGCTTTTGTTTCTCTTGTGAATTGCTTGAGGCTATTAGAGTATATGAGATATAAGTATTACAAGTGTAATAGATTGGTTAGGTTGCAGTTAGGATAGATGCTTGCTGTTAGGATGGTTGTAACAGCAGTTAGTTTCTGTTTTTATCTTTCCACTCTTTACGGAATCAGTTGCAACAATAGCAACTGATCTCTCTGTTAGCTTTGGACTATAAATGGTCTCATTGTATTTTTCTCAAGTTAAGTTTTCTTTTCTGTAAGTTTACCAAAGATGAATATCAGTGATCTTACAAATTCTCTGTCAACTCTCTCTGTTGCTTAATCTTTCTCATTCTCTTTATGGTATCAGAGCTCCATTTCTTGGGGCCCTGATCTGTTCTCTTTTCTTTCATGGCTTCCGCAACACCAATAGCTACTGCAACTTCCTCTTCATCTTCTCCTCATACCTCACATGATTCAAGATCGCCTATATTCTTTAATACTCAACTATCAGTGTAATTGACTAACAAAAATTTTCTTTTGTGGAAACAGATAGTTGAACCACCAATCATAGCACATCAACTAGAACAATTTCTAGTTCATCCTCGTATTCCACTGCGTTTTCTGTCAGATGATGACTGTGCAGTTGGAAGAGTTAATCCAGCATTCATTGAGTGGGAGAAGACGGATAAGATGCTTCTCACTTGGCTTCAATCTACTCTTTCAGAAGAAATCATCAATAAGATACTTGGAGTACGTCAGTCTCATCAAGCATGGGATCGAATTCACAAATATTTTGACTCAGTGACCAAAGCAAAGGCAAATCAAGTGAGTTCAGAACTCAAAAATATCAAGAAAGGTGATAGAACTATTGAAGAATTTCTTGCTCGAGTGAAAGCTCTTGGTGACACTCTAATTGCGATTGGTGAACCTTTTACTGATAAAGAATTGATTCGCACGGTTCTTGAAGGACTACCAGAAGAGTATGGTCCTTTCATTACTTACTTCAGAGGCAGAGATTCAAGTAGCTTTGATGATCTAGAATCACAGATTTTAGCTCAAGAAGCTATGCTTACAAAATTTCAATCAGATGCATTGAGTGTTAACTCCATCAATGTGGTTCATACTCCTTCAGTGCACAACCAGATGCAAGAGTCAAATCCAGCTCCACGGGTTTCAGATCAAACACACTACAGACCACAAGGACCAATGATTTCTAACTCTTATGAACAAGGTAATGGTTTCAGAAATTTTACACAGCCAAATCGTGGTGGTTGGCGTGGTGGTAGAGGACGCAGTCGAGGTGGCAGAAGCAATGGTAGATTTTTTGTTACATGTCAACTTTGCAAGAAGAATGGTCATGAAGCTTCAAGTTGTTGGTGGAGGTACAACACAGGATCTACACCACTAGCACAGTCCTCTCAATTTCCAGTGGCTGCTCATCCTCCTCCCTTTCCTGTGAATTTTCCTGCATCAGCACACTTAACCGTATCACAAGCTTCCTCCAATCCTAATTGGAACTACTTACATGCTGTTCCTGGAGTTTTTCAAAATGCTGGTACTGGACCTTTTCCAAATATGCAGTCTCAAGCCAATTTTTCACAAGCTGGTAATGTACGTGCCTCTGCTGGATCTTCAAACAATCAAATGAACTTGGACTGGTACCCTGATTCAGGAGCCTCGCATTATGTCACTGCCAACCCAGCAAATCTGTTGCAAGGCACTTCTTATGATGGTCCAGAACAAATATTTGTTGGTAATGGACAAGGTTTGTCTATTTCTTCCATTGGTTCCTGTAACTTTCAGTCTCCTTTTCCCCCACACACTTCCTTTCATTTACATAATCTTCTTCTTGTTCCAAAAATTACCAAAAATCTCTTAAGTGTTAGTCAATTTGCTAAGGATAACAATGTTTACTTTGAATTCCATCCTACTCATTGTTTTGTCAAATCTCAGGAGTCTCACGAGGTCTTACTTGAAGGATCTCTTGGGCATGATGGACTCTATAAGTTTCAAGGTCTACAAGCTGCTGCTCCTGGCTTGTCTACAGCTTGTTCATCGAATTTTTCTGCTAAATCTGTTCAAACAGTCTCAACTTGTAATTCTTTTGATTCAGTTCAGTCAGTTTGCATTCCTAAGTCATGCAAAATAGCTTGTAATAATTCTGTAGTTGCTGATGTATCTGGGAACTATAGTCTCTGGCACTCTAGATTAGGCCATCCACACTTTGATTCCTTGCAAAGAATACTATCTCATTGTAATATTTCTTTGGGTAATAAAACCTTTTCTGATTTCTGTTCAGCATGCTGCATGGGTAAGTCTCACAGGTTACCTTCCTTTTCTTCATCTACTAAATATACTGAACCCTTCCAACTCATAGTTAGTGATTTGTGGGGACCAGCTCCTGTTCAATCATATCAAGGTTTCATGTATTACATTACTTTTGTTGATGTCACAACAAGGTTTACTTGGATTTATCCTCTTAAGCAGAAATCAGAATCTTATTTTTAAAAACTTTTATTCCTTGGTTTCCACACAGTTTCACCAATCTATTAAGTCTGTTCAAACTAATTGGGGTGGTGAATTTCGTCCCTTCACAAAATTCCTCACTCATATGGGAGTTACTCACCGCCTAATTTGCCCTCACACTCATCATCAAAATGGGCTAGTTGAAAGAAAACATAGACACATAGTTGATATGGGTCTCACTCTCCTTGCTCATGCTTCACTTCCTATCAAGTATTGGGATCATGCTTTTCTTACAGCTGTATATTTAATTAACAGACTTCCCACCTCTGCCTTAAATTTTCAAATTCCATACTATGTTCTTCACAAGACCTTTCCTGATTACCATTTTCTTAAAAAATTTGGTTGTTCTTGTTTTCCTCTTCTTCGACCTTATAACAAGCATAAGTTTGATTTTAGGTCTCACGAATGTGTTTTTCTTGGATATTCACCAAGTCACAAGGGATACAAATGCCTAAGTCCAAATGCGAAACTTTATATTTCCAAGGATGTTCTTTTCAATGAGTTCAAATTTCCTTTTTCCACTTTATTTTCTTCTTCTTCGCCTACTGTCACCAACTCCACAGATAATGTTCCATACACAAGCAACATTGTTCCTCTTTCTTGGTCTTTGCCCGATGCATCACAGCCCTCACATTTTCCATCTGTTTCTCCCATTACATCAAATTCTTCTGCTACTTTACCTGTTCGGCCTAATAACCATCATACTTTACCTTTATCCACTGCCTTAGTTTTACCTACTGATATACAGCCTGTCCTCCTACCTTCTTTGTCTCACACATCACAATCTCACCCGTCTTTGTCTCCTTTACCTGTGTCAACTGCAGCTCACTCACATGCAGCTACACAACCTACTCTTCATACTCCTTTATCCACCACAGTGTCGTCTAGTCAGTCGCTTGTCTCCATGCCAGCTGCACATCATCCTCATTCAGCTATACACTTACCTGCTATATACTTACCTGCTCCCATATAGCCTGTCCTCCTACCTTCTTTCTCTCACACATCACAATCTCACCCGTCTCCTTTACCTGTGGCAACTGCAGCTCATTCACATGCAGCTCCACAACCTACTCTTCATACTCCTTTATCCACCACAGTGCCGTCTAGTCAATCGCTTGTCTCCATGCCAGCTGCACATCGTCCTCATTCAGCTATACACTAACCTTCTTTGTCTCACACATCACCATCTCCTTTACCTGTGTCAGCTTTACAACCTGTTTTACACTCTCCTTTGCTTAACATGTCTCAATCTCATCAGACTCCTACATCTTTGTCTACTAACACTCATCTTTTAACTCCTAATTTTTCAGCCTCCTCGACTGGACCAGTTGATCATCTAGTTCCTGATACATCAGCTACTACTACTCCTACTAGTCATTGTCTCTCTTCATCTCCTACATCACCTCCTGCTTCAGATAGTGTTCATCCTAACACTCGGTCTGCTCCCTTGTCTTAGCTTTATGAGTCCACACCTATTCTTTCTCGATTATCTAGCTTTCATGAGTCTTCCTCTTCACTGTCTTCTTCTTCTCCTCCTCTTTCTTCAGGGTCTACTTACATACCTCCTTGTTCTCTTAAAATCTCAACTCCCACTCACACTATTTTTACCAGATCCAAAGGTCCTGCACCCTCTTTATTCATGACTCATATGGAGCCTTCCACTGTCAAACAGGCATTGTTAGTACCAGAATGGGTTCAAGCTATGAACCATGAATACAATGCTCTTATTGCTAATAGTACCTGGTCTCTTGTGCCTTTACCTCCATCCAGAACATCTATTGGCTGCAAATGGGTGTTTCGCATTAAAGAAAATCCTGATGGGACCATAAACAAATACAAGGTTAGGCTGGTTGCCAAAGGTTTTCATCAGCAACATGGCTTTGATTACAATGAAACTTTCTCTCCAGTGGTTAAGCCTATTACTATTCATATTATGCTTACTTTAGCTTTGTCTCATGGGTGGCCCTTGAAGCAACTTGATGTTAACAATGCTTTTCTTAATGGAGAGCTTTTTGAAGAAGTTTATATGACTCAACCTCCTGGTTTTGAGGTCTCTGACAAGTCACTGGTTTGTAAGCTCAAAAAAGCAATTTATGGCCTAAAACAAGCCCCCAGGGCATGGTTTGAAAAATTCCAGGATGCTCTTCATCAGCTTGGTTTTATCTCTAGCAAGTGTGATCCTTCTCTCTTCATCCTTCGATCCAATGGCCATTGCACTTATGTCCTGGTTTATGTAGATGATATCATAATGACTGGCAGTAGTTCTGATTTGATTCAGCATCTCACCAATTAGTTGAACTCAAAGTTTGCTCTTAAACAACTTGGTAACTTGGACTACTTTCTTGGTATTGAAGTTAAGCCTCTCTCCAATGGTAGACTTCTTTTGTCTCAATCCAAATATATCAAAGATGTTCTTCACAAGGCTGGCATGACAGACTTCAAAGGCATAGCTACACCTATGCCAAGTGGTTGCAAACTCAGTAGACATGGTTCTAATTATGTTCCTGATCCATCTCTCTACAGATCAATTGTAGGAGCTTTACATTATGCTACTCTAACCAGACCTGAAATTGCGTTCAGTGTTAACAAAGTTTGTCAATTTCTGTCTCAACCTCTAGAAGATCATTGGAAGATTGTTAAAAGGATTCTGATGTATCTCAAAGGCACAATTTCATTTGGCCTTCTTTTTCATCCACCTTCGAAACTACATCCTCTTTCTCTTGTTGCTTCTGTGATGCTGATTGGGGTTCTGATCCAGATGACAGAAGGTCCACATCAGGTGCTTGTTTGTTTCTTGGCTCTAACCCTATCTCTTGGTGGGCAAAAAAACAAACTCTGGTTGCTCGTTCCAGTGCTGAGGCCGAGTATCGAAGCCTTGCACTTACTGCTGCTGAAATACTTTGGGTACAATCTTTATTGAAAGAGTTACAAGTTCCTATTAAAGTTCCAGTCATTTACTGTGATAATCAAAGTACAGTTGCTCTTGCACACAATCCGGTTCTTCACTCCAGAACCAAGCACATGGAACTTGATGTCTTCTTTGTTAGGGAAAAGGTTCTGGCCAAATCTCTTGTTGTGCAACATATTCCTGGTTCTTTGCAAATTGCTGATACGTTCACCAAGCCCTTGTCTGCTGCTCGGTTTGGGGAACTCAGGGATAAACTCAAGGTCTTTGATCATACGTTGCTGTTCCATCCCCCTTGAGTTTGAGGGGAGAATATTAGAGTATATGAGATATAAGTATTACAAGTGTAATAGATTGGTTAGGTTGCAGTTAGGATAGATGCTTGCTGTTAGGATGGTTGTAACAGCAGTTAGTTTCTGTTTTTATCTTTCCACTCTTTACGGAATCAGTTGCAACAATAGCAACTGATCTCTCTGTTAGCTTTGGACTATAAATGGTCTCATTGTATTTTTCTCAAGTTAAGTTTTCTTTTCTGTAAGTTTACCAAAGATGAATATCAGTGATCTTACAAATTCTCTGTCAACTCTCTCTGTTGCTTAATCTTTCTCATTCTCTTTAGAGGCTTTTAGTGAATGGTTTTGAAGAAGGACTGATAAAATCTATGACAAGAGAAGGAGGTCCAGAGTAAATGTAGCATATCCATTCTACACACTTTCGGGTGTGATTCCCTATTCCTTATTGCTCCTTATATGATAAACCTAAGTTATAGATGGCTCTGTTTCATTTTAAGAGAATGAGCAGTAATTACTAATTGGTGCCTATTGTAAGAACCCGCACCGCTAATTAAGGTAATTAGTGAATTAATTATGATAATTAGGGAATGATTCCATAATTGACCTTAATAATTATTATTGGGCTTGAATAATTATATTGAGTGGGTAAAATGCTGAAAGTCGCTTTTCGGAAGAAAAGGGCAGATACCGGTTCTGCTACCCAGTATAAATGCGTACCAGAAAAGTATCCCGGAAAATTATAACGAATGCATGATAATTACTAGAATATTATGTAGGACTTGTAAAACAAGTTTCAAGTCAAAATAATGTAATCTGATGCCAGAACTGATACTGGCTATGGAAAAGCGCCTACCGGAAAGGTGCTCCGAAAAATAAAATAAAAATATGACAAATCCTAGAAAAATGTGTAGGTCTTTGGGGTCAAGATCTTTTGCGTTGCTATTAAGGCTAATACTGCGTGTTATGACTTAAGTGGCTATATATGTGCATTTTGCACAAAACCCTAGACAAACCTCCAGCCTCTACGTGACTCCCTTGGGTGGCTGCATAGTGGTTACTGTCCCATTGCCTTCTCCTTCACCATTTCTTGAATTTGAGACCATTTCCCTCACCATTCTTCTCTTTAACACCTAGGGTGAGTGTGCTTGTGCTTGGTGAGAGTAAGGAGTAACCTTTGGGAGAGTGTCTAGCTACTGTGTATGGCTGTGGGGGCTGAGTTCTTTGTGTGAGAAGAGTGGAGTTCATAATCATGGCATTTTAAGGTCCAAGAAGCAACCTTTAGTGCTTCAAGGAACCATTTTGATGATGAAAGGTCCAAGCTTGTTGGGCATTTTCGTTCTTTGGTGAAGTCAGAACCTAGGTGCTATATTGGAGACCTCCTTGCTGTCTCATTTTCAGATTTTTGGAGCTTAGAGGTATACCATGAACACCTCTTTGTCTTTTGATGATTTTAAGCTTGTTTAAACAATTAAAAATCGTAACTTGAACCATTTGATAAAAGGAATGTGTTTCTGGGTTCATAGCATGTTAATAAACATCTGTTTAAGGAGTTCTTGGACTCCAAATCGAGTTTGGATCATTAGAGGTCAATTTTACCTTTCAAACTCAGTTTTCTGCATTCTGTCGAAGAAGTATTCGAATACTTTTCGGTCAGTATTCGAATACTTTTCTAGGAAAATGCAGTAATTGAATACTTCGCGAGACAGCAGCGGCCTAGTTTAGTAAAATTGCGATATCTCGACCTACAGAGCTCTAAATTGAGTGAGGTTTGGACCTATGTGAAGCTAACACATAGGAATACAACCCTGTAAATTTTCAGATCCATTAGATAAGTGTATTTCTCTGAGTTTATGTTTGAAGTCGCGACCCCCATTGCTGGAAATTCAGCTTGTTGTAAGAACCTTGCATAAAACATAACCGGAGTTATACAACTCCGATTGAGACATAAAGTATATCGTTGGAAACCTCAAGATGTCTATTTTAAATTTTTAAATATTAGAATATGAATATTGATATAATTATTGGTCTAAAACAGATTGTGATTCTACTGTGTTTGGACTTTGAGTTTGTGCGGACTCTTGGCTTGGATAGCTAGCTTGCAAGGTAAGCTTTCGTGTCCTCGGTTTAGCCATGTTGTGGTTCCACCATGTCCCATGGGGATGTGGTTTATGCATGCTGTGTTACATGCTTTGATGTTTTGGAAATGTTGTTGAGCTATTATATGCAATGTGCTTTTATGATATGCATGTGATGTCCACCTATACGGTAAGCCTGAGTATGTGGTACATACAAGATGGTGAGGCTGTGGGTGAGGTGCAAGCGGTGTTCCTTGTACTTATGTGGGTATAGACGTATTCCTGCATTTCTCCGGCCAGTTGATTGTATAAACACGCATGGCATGAATATCTATTGGACTGCATAGTTTTGGAACTTATATTGTAAATACTATTTTTGTACTTATATTACACATGTAAGTGAGCTTGGGGTGGAAGATCCTTAAGGACCCCTTGCCTTACTGAGATTTCTTGTTTAGTGATCTCACCCCACGTTTGGGGACACTTATTTCAGGTTCAGGTAATGTTGAGGGCTCAGGTGGCAGGAGGCCAGAGCTGAGTTAGATTTATCTGTGCTTTGCTGACATGATGGTTGCTGGTTAATTGACTGTTGTTTATGTTTTCAGTTATGATTATATTGAGACTGTTGTTGGGCATTGTGCCTTATTTGGTGAGCATGGGGTTTGTCCATGCCACATGGATTGTTATTGTCTTTTTAGCTAAAGTTGTATTAATGTATCAGGATATTGGTCCAGGCTATGTGTTGTAGTCCTGTGACTTAGATACTCACTTATCTATTATACACGAGGTATTTCAGTTAGTTGTCTTGCAATTTACATACAGGCAGTATTTTATGAAATTGATTAAGTAACCAAGATGGCTAAGGTTAATGATGTCATAATTGAATTAAAGAAAAAGTTATTCCGCATTTTAATTAAGCATGGCTTAATACGATAGTATGTTAACAATCCGGGTTAACACGGGCTGTTACATTTTATGGTATCAGAGCACTTTCTAGGGAAAAGCCTGTATGTATTGCAATAACTTAGGATGTTTCGTTGCGTGTCTACTTTGTGTTCTCTCTGATTGGTGTGTATTATGATGATGCATATGTGACCACATGGCGTGGGCCTGATCAACTCATTCGTTGTGTAACTTGTGCAAGAGTCATTGTGCCACCAAGGAGGAACCCTAGTACAAGCGAGGATCAACCGGATCCTATCCTGGCTGCATTAGCTGAGATACAGGCGGCCCGACTAGCCGACCAGGAGGCCACGAGGTTGGCAAACTAGGCGATGTTGGAAGCCATCAGAGAGGCGAACCAGAGAGCCACTGCTGAGGTTCTGGAGGAAAACCGGATGGCCAACATGACTATGATGAGGGTCGTGTTGGAGGAGATGAGGGCTGGCCCTGTTGCTGGCCAGTGTCCTCCACCACCTCCACCACCGCCTCCACCTCCACCTAGTCAACAGGAGGACACCCAGAGTCAGATAGGTGAGGGTAGCCATTTGACGGGGGCTCTGCAAGCCATTCCCGTATTTGTTGAGGATCGAGACGAGATCGACCGCCGGCTGAATGCTTTCCGCAAGCATAAGCCACCTACCTTCGATGGGTCCTACGACCCCATTGTTGCTGCTAGATGGCTTCAGGCCCTGGACAAGATATTCAGGGTGATGCAGTGCACCGACCCGCAGAAGCTGATGTTCGCCACATACATGCTGGAGGGCGATGCCCATGAGTGGTGGACGAACACCTCTCACGTGTTCGAGATGCAGGGGCATGTGATGACATGACCGTTCTTTGAGGATTGCTTTCTGGGTCAGTACTTTCCTTATGATGCTCAGGGAGAGGAAGCAGGGAGAGTTCGACATATTGGCTCAGGGCTCGTTGTCTGTGGACGAGTACCTGGCCAAGTTTAATGAGCTAGTCAAGTTTGCTCATTTCCGTATGGCGAGGCCGACTCCCATCTTTCTAGCTGCTAAGTTTCGGAGGGGACTTAATGAGGTCATTGCTAGATATCTTGTTGGTTCTGTTTCGAGAGACTTCGAGAATTTGGTACAGCAGTGCCGTGACATTGAGGACTACTACAGTGCGAGTCAGGCCAAGAAAGCCAAGATTGAGGTGCCACAGGGTACTGGTGGTTCTGCTTCCTGGAGGGATAGGAAGTTTGGAAATAAGGGCAAGGGCAAACAGTTGGCGGCTAAGCAAGCGCCAAATCAGTTCAAAAAGACTTCTACTCAGGGGAGCACAGCTAGACCTCCTGCTCCCAGATGCTCGGGATGCGGGAAGTCACATTTTGGGCCGTGTGCTACCGGCCAGCTGATATGCTTTCAGTGTGGCAAGGAGGGCCACTACTCCAGAGATTGCCCGACGGCGAGGGTTGCTGCCGTGCAGGCTATGCCATTGCAGATGGTTCCTACTGGGGCACCAGCAGTGCCACCTACTACGGGGCGAGTGTACATCCTTGATCGTCAGCAGTCGGACAGAGCTCCGAACCTGGTCAGAGGTACTGTTACCATTGGTGGGTCAGCTGTTGATGTATTGTTTGATTCCGGGGCAACGCATTCTTTTGTTGCTACCCCTATTGCTGTGGGGCTTGAGTTGCCCAGTGATGTGCTTTCTCCACCGATGCGGGTGACCACCGCCACCGGAGAAAAATGTTTGACCTCCACTGTTCATCGCGATGTAGCGTTTCAGTGGGATGGCCGTGACTTCTCGGTAGATCTGATAGGATTGCCGATGGCCAACTTGGAGATTATTCTGGGCATGGATTGGTTGTCCAGAAACTGTGCATTGATTGATTGCTGTGCCAAGAGAGTGGTGATGTCTCCGGGTGGGTCCACAGCCAGTTCCTCACCATTCATTTCAGTCCTGCAGGCGAGGAGGGCCTTAAGAGCAGGGGCATTTGGCTATGTTATGTTGGGAGGTTTGGTGAGTGGGACACAGGAGGATCTCACTGGCATTCCTGTGGTGAGGGAATTCCTCGAGGTGTTTCCCGAGGAGATTCCTGAGTCTCCACCGCAGAGGGAGATAGAGTTCTCTATTGACTTATTGCCTGGTGTGGGGCCTATATTGTTGGCTCCAAACCGGATGTCGCCACCGGAGTTGGCAGAGCTGAAGAAGCATATTGAGGAGCTCTCAGCGAAAGATTTTATTCGGCCGAGTGTGTCTCCTTGGGGAGCACCAGTTATTTTTGTAAAAAAAAAGATGGGACTATGCGGTTGTGCACCGACTACAGACAGTTGAACAAGGTGACAATCAAGAACAAGTATCCCCTTCCACGCATTGATGATTTGCTGGATCAGCTCAGGGGTGCTTGCGTATATTCCAAGATTGATCTCTGGTCCGGTTACCATCAAATACGGGTAAAGCCGGAGGATGTCCCAAAGACAGCGTTTCGCTCGAGGTACGGGCATTATGAGTACTTGGTGATCCCGTTTGGACTCACCAATGCACCCGCAGTGTTCATGGACTACATGAACAGGATCTTCCAGCCGTACCTGGATCAGTTTGTGATCGTCTTCATTGACGACATCTTGATTTACTCCAAGATAGAGGAGGAGCATGCTGAGCACTTGAAGATTGTTCTGCAAGTGTTGAAAGAGAAAAATCTATATGCTAAGCCGTCAAAATGTGAGTTTTGGCTCAAGGCGGTGAAATTTCTGGGTCATGTGATTTCCGCTGATGGAGTTGCGGTTGATCTTAACAAGATTGAGGCCGTGATGGATTGGGAGAGGCCCAAGATGGTTACAGAAGTGAGAAGCTTCTTGGGTTTGGCAGGGTACTACAGGAGGTTCATAGAGGGATTCTCCAAAATGGTGCTACCGATGACTCGCCTTACCCGAAAGGAGACTCCATTCGTGTGGACACATGAGTGTGAGGAGTGCTTCCAGGAGTTGAAGGAGAGACTGACTACTGCTCCTGTGTTAGTCCTTCCCGATCCTGCGGAGCAGTTTGAGCTTTATTGCGATGCCTCTGGTAAAGGATTGGGCTGTGTGTTGATGCAGAAAGGGAAAGTTGTTGCTTATGCTTCAAGACAGTTGAAACCTCATGAGGAGAACTACCCGACTCATGACTTGGAGTTGGCAGCCATTGTTTTTGCTTTCAAGATTTGGAGGCATTACCTGTTTGGCATGAAGTTTGCTGTATTCAGTGACCACAAGAGCCTGAAGTATCTGTTTGACCAGAAGGAGTTGAACATGAGAAAGTGAAGATGGATGGAGTTCTTGAAGGACTACGATTTTGAGCTGAGGTACCATCCTGGCAAGGCCAATGTGGTAGCCGATGCTTTGAGTCGGAAATCCGTGAGCTTATCCAGCTTGATGATGAGCGACTACGAGGTGATTGAAAAGTTCAGAGACTTGAGAGTGAACTCCTTGTTTGGGGGCGCACTGCTTGAGATGGAAACAACAAAAGTGATTAATGAGCTGATGGAAAAGATTAAAGAGGCGCAAGTGCAAAGAGAGTGTCTTGATTATGTGAAGAACCAGGACGGTGTGTCTTGAAATGAGGATGGTTTGTTGCTGTTCTAGAAGAGGATTGTTATTCCTCGAGGGCCATTGACCGAGGAGGTTATGGCAGAGGCTTATAAGGGCCGGTTTACTATCCACCCAGGTGCTACAAAAATGTACCAGGACTTAAAAAGAAATTTTTGGTGGCCGGGCATGAAGAAGGACATTGCGGTCTACGTGTCCAAGTGCCTTATTTGTCAGAAAGTGAAGATTGAGCACCAGAAACCGTCTGGTAAGCTTCAACCTCTTGAGATTCCACAGTGGAAGTGGGAGAGTATTTCCATGGACTTCGTAGTGGGATTGCCTAAGACTCGGGCTGGTTGCGACTCTAACTGGGTCATTGTGGACAGATTGACCAAGTCTGCCCATTTTCTTCCAGTGAAGGTGAGCTTCACTACAGAGCAGTTGGCCAAGCTATACGTCCGCGAGATTGTGAGGCTTCACGGGGTGCCCGAGAGTATCATCAGTGATAGGGACCCGAAGTTCACATCTCAGTTCTGGGAGGCACTGTAGGAGGCTTTTGGTACACAACTGAGATTGAGTACCGCCTATCACCCTCAGACTGACGGACAGACTGAGCGGACCATCCAGACATTTGAGGACATGTTAAGGGCTTGCACGTTAGAGCAGGGTTCAACATGGGATAGGTATCTTCCGTTGGTGGAATTTTCGTACAACAACAGTTTTCATGTTAGTCTGGGCATGGCACCCTACGAGGCGCTGTACGGTAGGAGGTGTCGGACTCCTACTTGCTGGTCCGAGGTTGGAGACAAAGAGCTATTTAGCTTGGACTTTGTCCAAGATACTACCCAGCAGATCCAGATGATCAGGGAAAAGTTGAAGCAGGCGCAGAATCGCCAGAAGAGTTACTACGATGTCAAGCATCGTCCACTGGGGTTCAGTGAGGGTGAGCACGTGTTTGTGAGACTTTCACCTGTCACCGGTGTTGGACGGGCACTCGGAGTGAGGAAGTTGAGCCCGCGATTTATTGGGCCCTACCAGATCCTTGGTAGAGTAGGACCTGTTGCCTATCGACTTGCCTTACCTCCGAACTTAGCCAACATCCACGACGTGTTTCACGTGTCTCAGCTTCGGAGGTATATAGCAGATCCTTCGCACGTGGTGCAACCGGATGATGTGGAGGTTCGGGAGAACCTAAAGACTCCTGTCGGACCACTCAAGATTCTTGATCGAGGCGAGAAGCAGCTTAGAAGCAAGACTATTCCGATGGTCAAGGTGCAGTGGACTGGGCGTAGTCCCGAGGAGTGCACATGGGAGCAAGAGGATGAGCTTCTCCGGCAGTATCCCGACTTTCGAGACAGGTATGTTTCTAATTTTGAGGACAAAATCCTTAAAAAGGTGGGGTGAATGTAAGAACCCGCACTGCTAATTAAGGTAATTAGTGAATTAATTATGATAATTAGGGAATGATTCCATAATTGACCTTAATAATTATTATTGTGCTTGAATAATTATATTGAGTGGGTAAAAATGCTGAAAGTCATTTTTCGGAAGAAAAGCGCAGATACCGGTTCTGCTACCCGGTATAAATGCGTACCGGAAAAGTATCCCGGAAAATTATAACGAATGCATGATAATTACTAGAATATTATGTAGGACTTGTAAAACAAGTTTCAAGTCAAAATAATGTAATCTGATGCCAGAACTGATACTGGCTATGGAAAAGCGCCTACCGGAAAGGTGCTCCGAAAAATAAAATAAAAATATGAAAAATCCTAGAAAAATGTGTAGGTCTAGATTGCAAAGTTTGGGGTCAAGATCTTTTGCGTTGCTATTAAGGCTAATACTGCGTGTTATGACTTAAGTGGCTATATATGTGCATTTTGCACAAAACCCTAGACAAACCTCCAGCCTCTACGTGACTCCCTTGGGTGGCTGCATAGTGGTTACTGTCCCATTGCCTTCTCCTTCACCATTTCTTGAATTTGAGACCATTTCCCTCACCATTCTTCTCTTTAACACCTAGGGTGAATGTGCTTGTGCTTGGTGAGAGTAAGGAGTGACCTTTGGGAGAGTGTCTAGCTACTATGTATGGCTGTGGGGGCTGAGTTCTTTGTGTGAGAAGAGTGGAGTTCATGATCATGGCATTTTAAGGTCCAAGAAGCAACCTTTAGTGCTTCAAGGAACCATTTTGATGATGAAAGGTCCAAGCTTGTTGGGCATTTTCGTTCTTTGGTGAAATCAGAACCTAGGTGCTGTATTGGAGACCTCCTTGCTGTCTCATTTTCGGATTTTTGGAGCTTAGAGGTATACCATGAACACCTCTTTGTCTTTTGATGATTTTAAGCTTGTTTAAACAATTAAAAATCGTAACTTGAACCATTTGATAAAAGGAATGTGTTTCTGGGTTCATAGCATGTTAATAAACATCTGTTTAAGGAGTTCTTGGACTTCAAATCGAGTTTGGATCATTAGAGGTCGATTTTACCTTTAAAACTCAGTTTTCTGCATTCTTTCGAAGAAGTATTCGAATACTTTTCGGGCAGTATTCGAATACTTTTCTGGGAAAATGCAGTAATTGAATACTTCGCGAGACAGCAGCGACCTAGTTTAGTAAAATTGCGATATATCGAGCTACAGAGCTCTAAATTGAGTGAGGTTTGGACCTATGTGAAGCTAACACATAGGAATACAACCCTGTAAATTTTCAGATCAATTAGATAAGCGGATTTCTCTGAGTTTATGTTTGAAGTCGCGACCCCCATTGCTGGAAATTCAGCTTGTTGTAAGAACCTTGCATAAAACATAACCGGAGTTATACAACTCCGATTGAGACGTAAAGTATATCGTTGGAAACCTCAAGATGTCTATTTTAAATTTGTAAATATTAGAATATGAATATTGATATAATTATTGGTCTAAAATAGATTGTGATTCTACTGTGTTTGGACTTTGAGTTTGTGCGGACTCTTGGCTTGGATAGCTAGCTTGCAAGGTAAGCTTTCGTGTCCTCGGTTTAGCCATGTTGTGGTTCCACCATGTCCCATAGGGATGTGGTTTATGCATGCTGTGTTACATGCTTTGATGTTTTGGAAATGTTGTTGAGTTATTATATGCAATGTGCTTTTATGATATGCATGTGATGTCCACCTATACGGTAAGCCTGAGTATGTGGTACATACAAGATGGTGAGGCTGTGGGTGATGTGCAAGTGGTGTTCCTTGTACTTATGTGGGTATAGACGTATTCCTGCATTTCTCTGGCCAGTTGATTGTATAAACACACATGGCATGAATATCTGTTGCACTGCATAGTTTTGGAACTTATATTGTAAATACTGTTTTTGAACTTATATTACACATGTAAGTGAGCTTGGGGTGGAAGATCCTTGAGGACCCCTTGCCTTACTGAGATTTCTTGTTTAGAGATCTCACCCCACGTTTGGGGACGCTTATTTCAGGTTCAGGTAATGTTTAGGGCTCAGGTGGCAGGAGGCGAGAGCTGAGTTAGATTTATCTGTGCTTTGTTGACATGATGGTTGCTGGTTAATTGACTGCTGTTTATGTTTTCAGTTATGATTATATTGAGACTGTTGTTGGGCATTGTGCCTTATTTGGTGAGCATGGGGTTTGTCCATGCCACATGGATTGTTATTGTCTTTTTAGCTAAAGTTGTATTAATGTATCAGGATTTTGGTCCAGGCTATGTGTTGTAGTCCTGTGACTTAGATACTCACTTATCTATTATACACGAGGTATTTCAGTTAGTTGTCTTGCAATTTACATACAGGCAGTATTTTATGAAATTGATTAAGTAACCAAGATGGCTAAGGTTAATGATGTCATAATTGAATTAAAGAAAAAGTTATTCCGCATTTTAATTAAGCATGGCTTAATACGATAGTATGTTAACAATCCGGGTTAACACGGGCTGTTACACCTGTTCTAAACCCATGAATATTTATACTGAAACTTATTTTCCCTCCTTGCCAAGCATTAATATATATAACTTAAAGAAAATAGTGTTGAAGTTCTTAAAAATGATTAATAATACTTTTTAATATGCAGAGTATAAAATTCAGCGGTAAGCTTACTTGCCATGGTGTGTCAGGTCGTGGGTTCGAATCAGTCTCTCTGCAAAAAGCAGGGGAAAGACTACCTAGAGTATTCCCTTCCCCAGACACTCACGAAGTGGGTATTTGAACTGGATCGGCCCTTTAATATGCAGCCCTAGCACGCATGGTGCGGGTCCATGGCTAACGGTTTTGGCATCCATTGCTGACACTCTGAAATATTATACTTTTCCATAAAACACTGACTCACATTTGTGGAGTTTTTGGCTATTTTTCCACTCTTCTCTTGCATTCTTTGAGCACTTTCCTTCATCCTTTCACCAAAACCAAGCCACTCACACACACATCCTCCTTTGATCCGATGTATACACGGTTGCAAGAGCACAACACCACCTTGACCAACATGATTTGAGTACTGATCTTCTATACTAGTTGTTCATCCCAATTCGTATAGAAACTTTGATCTCCCTTCTTTGGGTTGAACATCCACTCTCAGTCTCTCACCCACTACTCTATATCAGGTGGTAACTTAAAGTGAATACACGTTCTTTTGTAGCCGTGCAATTTGTTTCTCAAAATGAATGCCACTCTTGCTACATATGCATGCCTAAAGTTAGTTGTAGATTTTTGTCTACGAAGTTCTCTATGTTCTTTATATTGATTATTGTTGTACTTGTACACATCGGATAATTGTAAACAATTCATACTTTTATTTTGAAGTTTATCCTTGCCACCTAATAAAGAGAGAGCATGGATTGAATGTCTTCAGCGATCTTTTAGGTGACTATTTATTTTTAATTTAGAAGAGGGATAATCAACTAGGCGTGTTACAAACTTATCCAACTTTTCAACGAAACATTTTATTTAAAAAATCTAATTGTTTAATCATCTCTAAATTAATCAAGTTCATTAATATTCTATTTTATAAATTGACTTATATATAATTATATAGCTTAATATATGGACTTTTTTATATTTTTAATTTTCATTTTACATTTTTATTAAAGAGAAGACTTAGATTAAAAATTAAATTTTGTCTAACGTTGGAATGGTTTTTGGATAATTGTATTTCATTATCTCATGCAGAGTATAAAATTGTCAAGGTAATGAAGTATAAATGTTTGTCCTACGATATATTTGTCATCGTTGTTTGTTTACAATCCTTGCTTTCCATACTTAATCCAATGACTGTAATGAGTTTCTTTCCGCTCTTACAATAAATCATTATTTTCATGGGATATTTCTTTACTAGAAGACGGTCGTGTTCCTCTTTATAGTGGCCAAATATAGAGAAAAAAATTGATTTTTGTCTTAACATCATTATAACGTCTTTCTGTTTTGTTGTATAGGTGAGATTTGGAAGTCAGATGCAGATCGTGTCAAGGTATGAAATTTGTTTGATAATGGCAACTAGCAAACAATGTTTTTAGAGACACTTTTATTTTCATAAGTTATACCAAATAGGTGATGGAAGGGCCGGCTTGACTCAGCGATAAGCTTGCTTGCCGTGGTGTGTCAGGTCGCGGGTTCAAATCAGTCTCTCTGCAAAAAGTAGGGAAAAGACTGCCTAGAGTATTCCCTTCCCCTGACACTCACGAAGTGAGTATTTGAACTGGGTCGGCCTTTATACCAAATAGGTGATGCTTGCAGTCTTATCATAATGCTAAAAATTAATATTTTGGTGCAGGTATGATGGGGTAGATAATGCTTCAAAGGATTAGGACGCATACAAGAATAAGTTTAAGAAGGATGATATGAAAAAATTGTATTGTCATATTTTTTAATGGAACTAAGAAAATAATTTGTTTTTGGTTACATGAAAGAAGATGA
Source organism: Gastrolobium villosum (assembly GCA_032173675.1). Classification (NCBI taxonomy): domain Eukaryota; kingdom Viridiplantae; phylum Streptophyta; class Magnoliopsida; order Fabales; family Fabaceae; genus Gastrolobium; species Gastrolobium villosum. The sequence continues at coordinate 28,778 of JAVKPL010005302.1, read as the reverse complement.
ATTTTTGTATAGACATTTCATAACAAACTTAATAGTTTATTTGGCAATTATTTCCCTAATGCAATATTAGTAGAAAACTTGATTAGTTCATATGAATTGAAGACTTGATCTCTTGTATAAATTCTTAAATGACATCAATAAAAAAAATTTATATGGTTTGGAGTTTAATTTATATTTCACTGCGTTCACGATTTTGTGTTTGAGCTATTTTTAATATTATTATTTTTATTATAAGATTTATTAAATTTGAAATATTTTTAATTAAAAAAATTCATATATTTAGCCACATTCAAGATTGTGGTAAAAAAAACTTAGACATAATTAGCCACATTTTGTTATTGTGGCAAATTATACGGTTTAACCACATTTACAAAGTGGCTAAATTAACAATAATTGTGGCTAAAACAAAGCTACCACACTTAGTCTAAATGTTGCTAAATGAATAAAAGAATGTGGTTAAATTATCGCAACACCCCTTTTAGCCACATTGAATCAAAATGTGGTAAAGCTTGTTAGCCACATTTTTTATCAATGTTTGCCACATTTTTTAATGTGGCTAAATAGCAGTTTTTTTGTAGTGTTTATGTTAAAAAAATTTACGATTTGGGTACATGAAACTAGACTTTAAAACTATATATTATTTGTTAAATTAGAATGAGAAATAGAAGATATGATTTTAAGAAAACTAGCCTAAGAATTAACATATATACATGAAATACGGATAGGGACAGCACTGGTTCTTTTAAAATCTGGGAACAGCCCATCCTTCCTAAAATTCGGAAAATTCGGGATATTAAAATAGAGGTCCTGAGGTTTACAACGACACCTGAGTCACTCAATTTGAACCCGTGTAGTCTGTAGAGGAAGTTATGAATCTTCTCCTTTCAGCCTTAAAATAGCTTGGATAGTATTGGAAAAAGGCTTCTAACTTAAGTCACTAAGTTTGCATACTTATCTATGGGTCCTTTAATCCTGGAAGGACTCTACACAACAATAGACTCTCTCTTTTACAGTACAGCTTCCATCCTCTTTTGTGATGATAGGACTAACATTGGGATGAATACATTAGATATAAACCAATCCTACAATTAGAGTTTGGACATAAGGAAATTGCTCGGGAGGGATAACATCTTAATATATAATCTTAAACCTACCACCGGAAACTTTGCTGACGTATCGCTCTGTCCTTCATTCTCAGCTTTGTGCACTTGAGAAGAGTTTGAAAAGTTGCCTCTTTTGGAAATCTTTTACTTTTTTCTCAAAAAAATAAATAATAATAATTGTAAAAAGGTGGGATAATATTTGAAATTCAAAATTCATTGGTGGTAGACAGATGTATAACTTTTTCACTATTTGCTACATCGGTACTGGTGAAGTGTATTCTACGAGCACTCAAATTTTTTAAAATAAATAAATTACTAATAGGCTATAAATGAGATGTATGTAATTGTGAAGTGTACTCCTTTTGCTCACGAAAACCTACGTCCACTTCCAAAGAAAAAGCTGTCAAGTTTTTTTTGTATTCTTCTACAAGCTTCGTCCAATTCGTAGCCTTATCGTAGATTATTTAGTGAGTAATGTTTTTTGTCTTCATAACTATTTTTTGTTTTGATAACATTGTCGTATGAAAGCTGTGGATTTGGGCATTCAAAGATCAATTGAAACAATGCCTATGTGGAATAGATTTTTGTGAGTGCATGCCATTAAGTTTGAAATATACTATGTGTAAGAACCTGCACCGCTAATTAAGGTAATTAGTGAATTAATTGTGATAATTAGGAAATGATTCCATAATTGACCTTAATAATTATTATTGGGCTTAAATAATTACACTGAGTGAGTAAAAATGCTGAAAGTCGCTTTTCGGAAGAAAAACGCAGATACCAGTTCTGCTACCCGGTATAAATGCGTACCGGAAAAGTATCCCGGAAAATTATAACAAATGCATGATAATTACTAGAATATTATGTAGGACTTGTAAAACAAGTTTCAAGTCAAAATAATGTAATCTGATGCCAGAACTGATACTGGCTATGGAAAAGCGCGTACCGGAAAGGTGCTCCGAAAAATAAAATAAAAATATGACAAATCTTAGAAAAATGTGTAGGTCTAGATTCCAAAGTTTGGGATCAAGATCTTTTGCGTTGCTATTAAGGCTAATACTGCGCGTTATGACTTAAACCCCTATATATGCTAACTTAGCACAAAACCCTAGGCCATATTGGCTCTCTACGTGAGTGTGCGTGTGCAGCAGCTGAGTGACCACCTTTCTTGTGTCCGCACCCCTTCCTCCATAGACAAACCTCCAAAGTGACCACCTTTCTTCACCTTCCTTCCCTCTTTACACCATGATTGTGTGTGGCTGAGGTTTTGTGTGTGGAGAGCTTTACCTTCTGTGTTTGGTCACTGTTAGAGGGTTGTGGAAGGGCTGAGTTGGGTTGAGTGAGAGTTGTGAGTTTCTCCTTGGTTGTGGAATCTCCAAGAAGCCACCTTTGAGAAGAAAGGACTCATCTTGGTGTGCATTTTCGTGCACTGTGGGAAGGCAGTCTTTGGGAGTTGTTTTGTGAGCTCCAAGAGCATCATCTACCCTACTTTTGGCTTGTGGTATGATCATCACCTTTGAACTTGTGTTTTTATGCTTAAAAATGGAACCTTGATGCATGTATGTAACTAAGTTGATAACTTAAGGGTATGATAGGTTAAACACACCTAGAAATGCATGTTTAAGTGCCTATAATCGGTTAAAAAGTTGAACCTTTGGACTGGATATTCATGAAATGCAGAAACTGCATTCTGTCGTGAGATATCCGGATATTGGTCGAGCAGATATCTGGATATGGTATCCGGATATTCATATCCGGATATGGGGACAGCAACGAACCTGTTTCGGTAAAAATTCGATATCTTGAGCTACAGAGCTCCAAATCGAGTGCCGTTTGGACCCATGTGTAGCTAACACATAAGTCTATAACCCTGTAAAATTTCGTAGGCATTGGATAAGTGGTTTGATCTCAGTGTTAGTTTAAAGTCGCGTCTTGGTTGCTGGAAATTCAGTTGGCAGCAGTCACTTTGCGAAAATCATAACCGGAGTTATACAACTCCGATTAAGACATAAGATATGTCGTTGGAAAGCTTGTGAGGTCTAGTTTAACATATTAAAATTTCAGAATTTTTGGTAAAGAATTACAACTGCAGTTTTAATAAAATGGAACCTTGGGAGTGATATCTTGCGAAATGCAGAAACTGCATTCTGTCACGAGATATCCGGATATGATATCCGGATATTGGTATCCGGATATGGACTTGGAGATATCCGGATATGGATATCCGGATATGCCCCCGACATATCCGGATATTCTGGTTTTTCGAAGAACAGTGAGGTACTGTTCATACACATCGGAGTTATGGGTTTGTGGACCCTATTTTGATGGAGTTGAACTTCTGTAAATACTTAATCAAGTCAGAATCAAGGGATTAAGGGCTTGTGGCTTGGTGGGAAGCCTTAAGACGTAAAACATAACAAAGAAACGTAGTCTTTATGTTTATGCGTACGAGCTATGTTGTTGATATGATTGCTGGTCTAAATCAGATTGTGATTTCTGCTGTGTTGGACCTTGAGCGGTGAGGACTCTTGGCTTGGATTGATTGCTTGCAAGGTAAGCTTTCGTGTCCTCGGTTTAGCCATTTTGTGGTTCCACCATGTCCCATGGGGATGTGGTTTATGCATGCTGTGTTACATGCTTTGATATTTTGGAAATGCTGTTGAGCTATTTTATGCAATGTGCTTTTATGATATGCATGTGGTGTCCACCTATACGGTAAGCCTGAGTATGTAGCACATACAAGATGGTGAGGCTGTGGGTGAGATGCAAGCGGTGTTCCTTGTACTCATGTGGGTTTAGACGTATTCCTGCATTTCTCTGGCCAGTAGATTTGATAAACACACATGGCATGATTATCTGCTGCATCGCATAGTTTTGGAACTTATATTGTAAATACTGTTTTCGAACTTATATTACACATGTAAGTGAGCTTGGGGTGGAAGATCCTTGAGGACCCCTTGTCTTACTGAGATTTCTTGTTTAGAGATCTTACCCCACGTTTGGGGACGCTTATTTCAGGATCAGGTAATGTTGAGGGCTCAGGTGGCAGGAGGCCAGAGCTGAGTTGATATTTATGATATGTTGACATGCTGAATGTTGACTACTGTTATGTTTTCCGCTTGATTATGATATTATGTTGAGACTGCTATTGGGCATTGTTGCCTTATTTGGTGAGCATGGGGTTTGTCCATGCCACACAGACTTGTTATTGTCTTTTAATTGAAGTTGTAATTAAAGTATCAGGATTTTGACCCAGGCTATGTGTTGTAGTCCTGCGGCTTTAGATACTCACTTATTATTTATATATGAGGTATTTCAGTTAGTTGTCTTGCAATTTACATACATGCAGTATTTTATGCAATTGATTAAGTAATCAAGCTGGCTAAGATTAATGACGTCATAATTGAATTAAAGTTATTCCGCATTTTAATTAAGCGTGGCTTAATACGATAGTATGTTAACAATCCGGGTTAACACGGGCTGTTACACTATGCATCCAATGTTAGAAAAAAATTATGATTTTTCTTCTACTACAAGTAATCATAGTTTTACAAATTCAAGTGTGGGTAATCATAGCTCTCCAAGTTCAAGTGCCTCTTGTAAATTGAAAGATGAAATGATTTTGGTCATTTTGATCAATTCTGAACAATGGAAAATGTGGAAGCAAGAGAGCTTCAATAGTTATTGTATTTATAAGTGGATTTTTAAGATGACTTTTTTTTTGTTGGCAATTTTGATATTCTCTCATGGTCCATTTCTCAACTACACAACTTCCTTGCAATAAAAGCAACTAGAACTAGAAAAATGCTAGAAATAAGTTATTTGACAAAGTAACTTTATCTCTCAATCTGGAAATTAACCTTTTTGAATATATGAATTTGGTGTTTGAGGAATGAGTTTTTCAAAGAAATATCGTGTTAACAGAGGACATTACTTGAAAAAGTAGAGTAGAATACTACATTTTAAAAAAAAATTAAAATTCCTTTTAAATTATACTTTTGAAGTTATATTATTTTAATCAAAAGTTTTTTGTTGTTCTTTTTTATGTTATTTTATTACAATTTTATTAAAAATTAATTTATTTTCAATTCAATGGGCAGGCCCCACCCGACCTGGGTCGAAACCCTTGGATAGCCCAATAGCCTTCCACTTAACTCCCCCAACCCATTTAGCCCATTAGCAAAGGGGGCTTGTCTAAATTAAAAGTATTATTTACGAAAATTAAAAAGATACTATCTTAGAGTAATTGCATATATCTACTCTTATATAAATTTATATAATTTATAAAAATTCTTGTGTAAGTTGCATGCCACTTATTCAATATTTTTAAAAAATATATAATTTTCTTAGTAGTCTAAAAATTTGTATTATGTAAATTGTATGATAATTTATTTAAAATTTAAATATTATTTTACTAATACATTTTCTAAAATCAAATTTACCAAAAAAAAAGTTATGAAGCAAATAAGGCATAGGGTACGTCATTAGTTATAATTTCAGAGTTACGACAAACAAGTAGGACATTGAAATCCAAAATCGGGAAATTTTTTAATGTCATAGATATCTTGAGTTTTTAGTGCATCTTCCATTCATATTATTATATGTGTCTTACTTTTGTTAAATTATTAATAAATAATTGATTATAAATTTAAGTGAAAGAGTGATTTAATAAAAAGTAAGATACGTGTCATATTGTGAGTGAAAGATGCACCGAAAATTCAATGTATCCATAACACTGAAAATATTCTCCCAACTTCATTACCTCCTCCGCATGTTAGATACATCCTTTGGCACGAAACATTGTCATCGGATCATAATAGGGTTTTATAAGAGTTATATTGTAGGAAAAGTATTTGTGTTATGTTATAGAGATTCGTTTTGCGTGGCAGAGTTTTTTTTTGCTGTGGGCCCCACAAAATTTTGTGAGTTTAGGAAAATTTTTCTGGTCATGTTAAATTATAGATGATAAACTCATCATAATAATAATAATTAAAAGGGAAAGGTTCACCAATGCCCATATGATTTATTCCAGTATCACTTATGTCCTTGTGGTTTTTTTTCTTATTACATATGCTCCTATTATTTATAAAAGGGTATATTTTTTATCACATATGTCCATGTGGTTTATTATTTTTTACAAAGCATAGGGGCATATGTGATGAAAAAATCACAGCGGCATAGATGATTCTGAAACAAATCACATGGGCATTGATGAACTTTTCCCTAATAAAATAGTTGTTAGAAAAAAAATTTGACATACATTATTTTCACCCTTTATAGTTTCATAAAATATCATTCGATATCCCATGTGATTTAAAACTTAATACTTAGGGGCGTTTGGTTGAGGAGAAATTTTATGAATAATAGGGAAATGTTATGGATAGAGAAATGGTTGGAGGATTATGTTTGATAGGAAAATATAAAAAAAGTTATGTGGTTGGTGAAAATTTGGATAGGCAAATTAGGTAACTTTTATAAGTCTATATTTGGCTGTAATTAACATATAGATGGGTAAATGCCATGGGTATTACAAAAATACCCCTGACTTTTTTTGTTTGGAAATACAATAACCCTGACGTTAAATTTTTGAATTCGCTTTGAAGACACACGTTACCCGTAAACAGGGTCGTCCTTTCCCAACATCCATATAACTTTTTGTAAAATTAGAACTTTGTGTTGTTGAGAGCTGTCTTTGGAGTTAACAAAGCACTGGGTTTCCGCGAGGCAAGCATGAGAAGATTGTCGTCCACATAGCACTGCAGACCGTCAGCGAACGCATACAACCAAGGCATAGGGTTTTTTGCTGCATTGAATCGTTGTTACCAATTTAGGTTTCGACTTCCATCGACGCACCGGAAGGAAAGAAAGGGCATGTTATATGCTTTCAATGGTTTTATAAAAATTGGTCCACCATCACAAGAGGTACGCTCATCCTTTTTTCCCTCTATTTGGTCATGGCTATCATCGCTGTTGTGTTGCAAAAGGGTGTTGAGTTAATGTATAGAAGAACCCTAAGTCATCTTCATCTACCTTCTTTGTCTGTAATAATGTATTACCAAGGAAGCTTTGAAATTTTCTGGTTCTGATTAGCGAGAATATATGTTTCAGCCGGACGAATAAGTTTCATAACTTGTGTCATCATTTGTGTGATAACTTGTAATCCAGACACAGTCCCCTGCAAAGCATTCTAATCCAGTTTGTCAATCAAGCAGCCCTCGGTTGAGCTCCAATCATTCATCTAGAATGAGTCCTTGAATAAATTCTGATTAATCATTTTCCTTACTTTTATATAACCCTAACATGTAAATTGGAATTTGCTGAGAATTGAATCTATGACCTCTACATTAACCCCAATACATCCTTGAAGGATTGAGTTTGACTTTATTTCCAACATAGGACCTTAAAAAGTTTTATTTATTTATTTATTTAAAGGACCAAGATGTTGCTATTCTGTTAAAAGTGAGGTTATTTGAATAATCACTTTTACAATGGAGCAACTGTAGTTTAATAGCATATATTCATGCGGATGTTACTTTGTAGTATGGACAACTTTATTAGTTATTAACTTAATGTTTAGATTTTTATACTTGATGTTCTTAGATCTATATTTCAATTTAAAACTTTCAAGTTTGTCTTGTTATGTTTTAAAACCTTACATATTTAAATTTGCGAATCCTGATCCATCTTGAATCTGTGCCTATAGTGTATACCTTTAATTTGATCACTTGGGGTTTTATATATTGTCTCAGTAAACTAACCTGAAATTTAATATAGTGATAAAAGAAGGTTGGAACCTGGGTTAGCTAGCCTGTTTAGTACTAACTTAGCTAGCCTGTGCCTATAGTGTATACCTTTAATTAGAATTGAAATATTGACCAAATACTTGTGAAAATGAGCCTTAATTTATCTTATTATGTAAGTATTGGATCCTCTAAACAGTTGCTGCATTCCAAGAATAACTTAATTGTGATATTCAACTGCTCGTCTTTCAGAGTACAATATTGTATATAGTATTCTTCCCTCATCTTTTACATCTTGGTGGTGTGCTGGTAGTCCTGACTCAAATATGATATTGATAGGTTTTAAATAAAGATAGGGTTGCATGAAAAGATTCACTTTTATGCCATGTTCCTTGAATGAGAAGCTTTTTTTTTTGTCATTTAATTTCTTTTGTTAATTGTTATCTGTCTGAATTTTGGTTTATATACTTTGTTATTGAAAATTTGGGTGACTGATATTTCTGTGTTCTCCCCTGCTACTGCTTGCTAAGTTACTACCAGAAGAATGATTAGGTTTTGTAGCTTAATTGCTCATAAATCATATATTGTATTTCCCATCGCAGAAATCTTTGAAAGTTAGGGGCATTTTACACTTGGGAGCCTATAGTGAAAGTAACTCTTGGCTGATTAGAAATGGCACCCCATGCAAGAGTGGTAGCGGCCTACCGTGCAATGTCAGTTATTGGGATTGGTGAATGGAGAGTGAAACCAGTATTAAAGAAACTCCTGAAGTTGTATGATAAAAATTGGGAATTCATTGAGCAAGAGAACTATAGAGCTCTGGCAGATGCTATATTTGAGGATGATGAAAACAAGGTGTATTTCCCACTTTATTCTCTATCTTTTTCCTTTTTCCCCAGAGTGTCTCTTTTGAATACTTACTTGATTATCTGATATAATTTAACAGGTGCCAGAACAGAAAAAGAAAACCAAGAAAGTTGATGTACATAACACTCACTCATAATTTTTTGTTGGCTGAGTTAATCAGCCTTTCTTTCTTTCTTTCTTTTTTCAATGTCTATAGCTGCTGAAATGACTTCTGCCTTTCCAAACAACCAGGAAGAAGAGATGGAGGGCGACGAAGAACAGATGCATGTTGAAGAAGCCCGACATTTGAAAAGGAAAAGGTTGCATTTAAGAGGTCAAGAGAGTCAGCCTTTGCATCCTCCGACTAATAGTGACCCCAGCTCAGCTACCCCTCCATTAAAAAAGCCAAAATTAGAAGACAACACATTATCCGAGAGTCGTTCTAGACAGCAGTCTCAAAAGAAAATATTCTCGTCCGATGGAAATGCGAGAATTGAAGCACTCCCAATTCCAACACGAGATGGTATTGTTCACAGGGGAGAGCATCCTGCATCCTCACAAGTTACCCGCAGGAAAAGAAGATTTATGTCTGAAAGAGCATCCCCGTCAGGACCATCTAAAGAACCAACAGTTGAAACTGGAAAGTTTCTGTTGCCAAACAACAGAATGCATGGTATTCATACGCTAATCATACCCAAGGATGAGCCTATTGATGAATTGCCTGATTATGAGGTTCCCCCTCCCATTGCCGTGATTCCTCCAGGTATTCAATGGACTATTCCTCGATGACAAGTTTCATGCTTTTTGTCTACCTTTCGTTTTTAGTGGCATGGCATCTTAGTTGTAACTGGCTTATTTGGTTTATAGTTTGTAAACCATGGTTTTACCCATCAGAAAAGAAACATTTTTTTTACTGCCTTACAAAGCATTGATTGATACCTGAAGACCTGTTAAAACACAATCCAGCCGTGGTTTTGCCAAACATGTTATGAGTGGATGAAACTCAGTTTGCACACCCCCAAACCTTGAGGTTTGGGGTGTGCAAACTACAGTCCAAGCATGGTCAACTTTTGATGAATTCAATATTTAGTACCGTATTTGCTTGGTAGTATTGTGGATTAGATGGAAATATTTTTTTACGAAAATACAGGAAAAATCTTTAATGCCACAGTGCCTGAAAAGAAGTAAGAAGTCAATGTATAAATTTTGCTTTGGCTGTAAAATTTTTTTAGTTGAACTGAACCTGAGTATTGTTTCTTTTTACCCCTTAAAATGCCAGCATCTTATGGTGTTTGCATAATTGGATCACGTTAATTGTCAACTGGTAGAAGTGAGGCACTGTGGCCTCACCATATGCTCTAATTGGCATATGCAATATACAAGTCTATACTGATTTTTGTGTTTCCAGAAAGTTTGTCATAAGATGCTCTATGTTGGTCATTGCTTGCATATGTAGAGTAAACTTTCAGGACTTGCGTGGTACGTGCTCCTTTAATAAAATTAGAAATAAGTGGGACTTGTGTGATATTAACATTAAAGCTGTCGGTGGACTAAATACAGTTAGGTGAGTTATATTTTTCTAATTGTAGTGGGTTATGCAGGGAGTGTTCAGTACTACAGAAGTACTGAAATTTTGTATATCTAAAATGAGACAGCGTTCTGACATCTGAATTGGTCTTATCATTGTCTAAAACCAAAGAAAATGTCACTTTTGTGTCATTTATTTTTCTTTTAATTATTGTGTTGCTATTTTTCTTTTAGTTATTGTGTTGCCAACAAACTTTCATTTTCATAAATAGATTGATTAATGATTTTTTTTTAATTTTTTTTTGACGAATCAGAAAGTGTAAGGGTCTCATCAATGAAGAATGGTGCAGCTGGAAAGCAAGATGGCCATGTCACTGTGGCATCATCACAAAGTAGAGATGAAGGACATGCAGATGAAAATATTCCTCCATCCTCAAATGAAAAAGTGTCTTCAAATGTAGAGATAGCCTCATCAACTCTGGGAGAGGTAAAAATTTCTCTGAGCTGCAACTCAGCTCTTTTGGGACCAGATTTTCAAATGCCTAATCGAGATCAACTTCTAGAAATGATGGAGGCTAAATGTTTGCAATCATATCAAATCACCGACCCAAATTTTTCTGTTCTGAAACTGTTGAGAGATGTATGTGACTGCCTGTTGGAATTGAGAACTGGTTCAAATGATGATTCGCAAGAAGGCTCAGTTATAAGATCAAGTGCTGATGTTGAAGGAATCAGAGGCACATGACAGACACTCTGAGTGTTGAAGGAAGTAAAGATTTGGACTTATTTTTCCCACTTCAAATTACAGTGGACATTAAACAGAACACCATTTATTTGCATGTGTCATATACCACATTAGCTTGTTTCGTTTCATATTGTTCCACACTTCAAGCTTTTTTCTTTTAAAAAAATAATATTAGTACAAGGGAAAAGTTTGAGAATATTCTTGTGGTTTAATATTTTATCACTTATCTCCTAATACTTCTCTTTTCTTGATCACTTATATCTCCTATTTTTTTTTTTTTTTGGTAAGGGCAAAATAAATATATAAGCCCAGTATTTAACAGTGAAAAGTGGACTTGGTAAAAAAAAAAAAAAACCACAACAATATAAGTGATAATTTTTTTTACAAATAATTAAATGATTTTAATGCAAATCATATTAAAATTTTTAAAAATTTTCCTTAATTAGTAAATCCGGAGCCATCAAATCTGCTACTACTTTTACAAGAGATACAATTAAGAAGTTATTTGAACCATTTGAGGGGGTGTTACCATATGCATTTTACATGCTTGGTATGCCCCCAAAGATATTTTTTCGGTAGAGAGTTTATAGTTCTGCTGTCTATTTCTAACTTTCTTCAATTTTAGTAATAAGTTCCACGTGACCTGCTTGGGAAACACGTTATTTTTTTGTATTTTTTTAATTCCCGTTTCAAGTTTCATATGGAGTCTTTAGGAATTCATGAATCGTGACACATGACGCAATCTCATTCATCCGATGCCCTCAACTCTTATAATAATTTTAATGAGTTCCTCATGGAAAATTCATGAAAGTCATTAAATTTTTTTGTCATTAATTTTTTTTTAAAATAATATAGAATCAATTATACGGGGATCAGTCCGCGAAACTAAACACCCTTATTGAAAAATAACTTTGAAAATATATTAGACGAGTAAAAATACCATTCAAACATTTAAATGGTGAAACAACCACAATTGAGACAGTAAAGAATTAATTTAACCTAAAAGCTTAAGTTTTTAAATGAGACTACATTAATGATTTTATATTTTTCTAACACGACCCCCACCGGAATTGAAAGGCGGACAATACATAGACACACTTTTTTTTTGATAGACATAGACACACGTACTTTACTTGTACTAAGAAATTTCATAAGGTTTAATTGATTATTAATTAAATAGGAGCGAAGAGAATCGAACCCATGACACTAAAGCTATGATATCATATAAAAAAATTAACTTAATAAAAAATTTGAAAAATGCTACATTAATAATTTGATATTTTTCTCTAAAAAATATATTTATGAAAGCAATGCTCTTTATACAATACACGCTCATACAGTAGTGGTGTCAATATAGGTTTTGACACGCGGGTTGATCCGCGACACGACACAAAAATTCATGTTCGGGTTGACCCGCAAAAAAATTCGTATCGTGTTCGTGTTGGGAAAAATGACACGTAAAAAATTTGTGTCGTGTTCGTGTTTATGTATTCGTATTCTATTTTCCTACATTAAAATGAATTTCTATAACATTACAGAATCAATTTTCCTACAACATAACTCTTATAAAACCCAATTTAATTTTAAAACTGCACTATCTTGCAAATTAAAGCAATAAGATCAAAATTCAAAACTGTTGGTTGTAGAAGTGGAATAAATCTTTGGTACTGCTGTACCAAAGATTCAGTGTATCCCACCAATGAAAATATTACATATCAGCTAATTTTATTCCATTTTTCTGTTAAGTTTTTTCTCTCTCCTCTAATGTGTACTGCTCTCATTGATAAGATGCACTGAATCTCATTACAACATTAACAAAGATTTATGGGTTTATCATCTATAATTTAACATGACCAGAAAAAATTTCCTACACTCACACCATGTTCAAGTTTATGAAATGAGTGTTAGTAGTTTGTGCAAAAATAAAAGGATTTTAAGTAGAAACATTGAACAAAATTCCACTTTTTGGCAAAAAATTCACCCAAATACCACGTGAACGGTACTTTTTACCAAACAAACACGTGGACATAATTTGCTACGATAGGTAGCGAATTGCGTTCGCCAATGATTTTATGACACGTGGCACACTTTCGCAGAAAAAAAAAGTTGACGTGTCATAATTCGCTACCAGTGGTAGCGAATTTGGTCTGCAATATGGCCACGTGTCACGAAATCATTGGCCACGATATTTGTTACAAGTGGTAGCGAATTATGACACGTGACAGTATGGTAAAAAATACTGTTCGCGTGACATTTGGGTAAAAAATTTAGCAAAAAGTGACACTTTGATCATTGTTCACTTCAAGTACACCAGCAGAGAATATCTATTATGGTCCTGGTTATAGTCCATTCCACTTCTCCTTATCTGATTTAGCCTTCTTCATATTCCTTTAGCCTTCTCCTCATTTGACTCAGCTTATAAGATCATCCTGCAATAACCATTAAACTCTTAGATAGGTTAAGCTGATGAATGAACTACCTTATCATCATTGTATTCAGATTCAGTGCTAATTGAATCGGTGGTTCACTGAACCTTCATGTTGACCAACCAAATTCAATCGTGAATGTGAAAAACTTGAATTGGGCTCAGAATTGTACTTTTGTTCGCTCATCTTTTTCAAATTTTCACTGATTTCATTCAGCTTTCTTCTAACACCATCACGCATAGCTCTCAAGTCAACATGTATAGCACTCAAGTCTTTCTTAATTTCTCCTAAATTCAAAACAATATTTTCTATGTGTTTAGAGATATGAGAAACGTCATGATGGAGTTGTTGTTCCACCTCAGTTACAATTCAAGAAACATTAAGACTTGAATGACACCTTTAAATCGTTGTTCTCCTGGGGGAGAGCAATGAATGCACTATTTAAATCTTGAACCAAATGAAAAGCATATTTTTCAACTCAAATGATAAAACTTCCGGTATCTGTTGAGGAATCCAAGTGTGAGTGAGTAAAATCTCATATTAGTTAAGAATGGACTAAGTGAATACCATATAAGTGGAAGGACCATACACCTAATGCCTCAAGGTTTTGTTATTGAAGACAGTGGGTGATATTAAATTACTATAGCCTTGAACCCATGTATAGAACAGAAGGGGTAGATGATCAGAATTATCACTCTGTAATAATAGAAAATAAGAACAGACTTACTTGTAGTCAGAATAAAGAATAAGACAAATGAATGTATGCAATAGAGGAATTAAATCCGAGCCCACAAAACATGTCTCCTTAAGACAATTTGCCCCCTCACTGATGTCTAAGGTTGATGGACACTTGTCTCCCAGGATAGAACGGATTTCGTTCGAAGAATGATGGCACTACCAATCAACAGCCCAAACGAACACAACAGTATGCCAGAGAAAGTTACACTGGAGGATGAACAACACTATGCAAAACCGGATGGAGAAAAGATTCCGGTAGAGTTTCTGCGCAGAAAATTTGGATAAATTTCTGAAGGTGTCAGTGTCTATTTATAGACACTGACCGGTCACGATGAACAGTCGCCGGCGGCGAACTTCCGTGTCCGACGGAGAACTTCCGTGTCTGACGGCGACGAACGGTGACTCGACAAGCAGATATAACCCCTGACTGGTTCGCGAAAGGGAAGAACCGGTTCGGTTCAAAATTGCTCAAAGAATTGGCGGGTAGAAACGTTTGGGTTTGAATTTTTGGATGGAAGCAACGGATACATTTTTGGAAAAAATATTAAAAAATAATTATTTTTATTACACACATATGAACCGAACCGATCCGAGCCGAGCTGGCCGGACGGACGGCGGCGCGTGTGATGGACATCAAAGCCTATCTAGCTCCTTCCCTACATAAAACATGTAGTAACCCAAGGGCCAATTTAGGAGAGTGAGGTGGGAGCTTATATACTCTCCCACTTCCTACTAATTGTCTAATGTGGGACTTGTAAAAACCCACACACCTCTTCATCTACCCTTTTCTCTTTTCTTTATTAACCCACTTCTTATTCATAACCAATGGATCATTGTACATTAATTCTTTCATTAATTCCAACAAGTTTTGGATTTGATTGTGATATCTAAGCCCACTTAATGTTATTGCTCACTTAATAGTATCCTCCCTGAACCTATACAAGCAAGGGTGGGCGTTGCTGTGCAGACTTCTTCAATTCTTTGTAGCTGGTTTTCAAAATGCTCTCAATTGATGCCATAGTCCTTCCTCTTACGTAGCTCGGTCTTCTATCTTTTGACTCTCTCTTTGGCATAAAACTCATGGCACAAATAAGTTGAGCTAGGACATGGAAGGCTAGCCAATGGTTCCCAACCACTTTGGTGGATGACCTCATGAATATGCAAATTAGGGATGGGCATGGGTCGAACCAAACCGAATTGGTTTAAATGGTTCGGTTGGAAACGGTTCAGTTCAGTTCGAGATCGGTTCGGGTCGACCCCATTTTGAAAAAAAAATTAAATATTTAAAAAATCAAGTTATAAAAATCAATTTGGTTAGGTTCAAAAGCGGTTCAGTTCGGTTCGGAAACGGTTCGGTTCTTAAACTGGTTCTAAAAACCGGTTCGGTTCATGAACTGGTTCTTTAAAAATCGGTTCGGTTCATGAACTAATTTTTAAAAACCAGTTATTTTAAGTGCAGTTCAATTTTGTTCAATTTTTTAGTTATTTTGCATGCCCCTAATGCAATTGATCATCCTCTTCTAGCACCAATTGCCTCTTGGGAACGATGTTCTCTGGCAAAATGCACTCTTGATACCTAGCAAAATGAGTTTCCGACCTGAGGTGCTGAGGGTCATACTCTGCTTGTAGGGCTTGGTTTCCATGTCTTATGCGCTTCCCGGGAGCCATACCAGAAAATTAGAAAAGTGCCCAAGCAATAATACTGATCAATACAATTCGATCCAAGGAGTCCTATCTAACAATTCCCAAATTAATCTCAAACTGACTCGATAGTAAATCAAATCAGGGAAAACAATCCATGTCATCAACAATGCAACCAAAAAGGCAATGGCACAACAATCCAAAGCAAAATACTTTAAATTTTGAAATATTCATTTGCTTCATTTTTACCCCGTGCCTAAACTTGTACATTTCTTCTCTTTTGTTCTAGACTAAAGATATTGAAAGCTGTGGATTTTGGGCATTCAAATATCAATTGAAACAATGCCTATGTGGAATAGATTTTTGTGAGTGCATGCCATTAAGTTTGAAATATACTATACGTCCAATGTTAGAAAAAAAATTATGATTTTTCTTCTACTACAAGTAATCATAGTTTTACAAATTCAAGTGTGGGTAATCATAGCTCTCCAAGTTCAAGTGCCGCTTGTAAATTGAAAGATGAAATGATTTTGGTCATTTTGATCAATTCTGAACAATGGAAAATGTGGAAGCAAGAGAGCTTCAATAGTTATTGTATTTATAAGTGGATTTTTAAGATGACTTTTTTTTTTGGCAATTTTGATATTCTCTCATGGTCCATTTCTCAACTACACAACTTCCTTGCAATAAAAGCAACTAGAACTAGAAAAATGCTAGAAATAAGTTATTTGACAAAGTAACTTTATCTCTCAATCTGGAAATTAACCTTTTTGAATATATGAATTTGGTGTTTGAGGATTGAGTTTTTCAAAGAAATATCGTATTAACAGAGGACATTACTTGAAAAAGTAGAGTACAATACTATATTTTCAAAAAAAAAAAAATCCTTTTAAATTATACTTTTGAAGTTATACTATTTTAATCAAAAGTTTTTTGTTGTTCTTTTTTATGTTATTTTATTACAATTTTATTAAAAATTAATCTATTTTCAATTCAATGGGCAGGCCCCACCCGACCTGGGTCGAAACTCTTGGATAGCCCAATAACCCTCCACTTAACTCCCCCAACCCATTTAGCCCATTAGCAAAGCGGACTTGTCTAAATTAAAAGTATTATTTACGAAAATTAAAAACATACTATTAGAGTAATTGCATATATCTATTCTTATATAAATTTATATAATTTATAAAAAATCTTGTGTAAGTTGCATGCCACTTATTCAATATTTTTAAAAAATACATAATTTTCTTAGTAGTCTAAAAATTTGTATTATATAAATTTTATGATAATTTATTTAAAATTTAAATATTATTTTATTAATACATTTTCTAAAATCAAATTTATCAAAAAAAAAATTTATGAAGCAAATAAGGCATAGGGTACGTCATTAGTTATCATTTCAGAGTTACGACAAACAAGTAGGACATTGAAATCCAAAATCGGGAAATTTCTTTAATGTTATAGATATCCTGAGTTTTTGGTGCATATTCCATTCATTTTATGATACGTGTCTTACTTTTGTTAAATTATTAATAAATAATTTATTATAAAATTAAGTGAAAGAGTGATTTAATAAACAGTAAGATACATGTCACATTGTGAGTGAAAGATGCACCGAAAATTCAATGTATCCATAACACCAAAAATATTCTCCCAACTTCATTACCTCCTCCGCATGTTAGATACATCCTTTGTCACGAAACATTGTCATTGGATCATAATAGGGTTTTATAAGAGTTATATTGTAGGAAAAGTATTTGTGTTATGTTATAGAGATTCGTTTTACGTGGCAGAGTTTTCTTTTTGCTGTGGGCCCCACAAAATTTTGTGAGTGTAGGAAATTCTTTATGTTCATGTTAAATTATAGATGATAAACCCATCATAATAATAATAATTAAATGGGAAAAGTTCACCAATACCCATGTGATTTATTCCAGTATCACTTATGTCCTTGGGGTTTTTTTTCTTATTACATATGCTCCTATTATTTATAAAAGGGTATATTTTTTTATCACATATGTCCATGTGGTTTATTATTTTTTACAAAGCACAGGGGCGTATGTGATAGAAAAAAACCACAGCGGCATAGATGATTCTGAAACAAATCACATGGGCATTAATGAACTTTTCCCTAATAAAAAAGTTGTTGGAAAAAAAATTTACATACATTATTTTCACCCTTTATAGTTTCATAAAATATCATTTGATCCATGTGATTTAAAACTTATTACTTAGACCCATTGAGGCAAGGTAAATGTATCATTCCCTCCTCGATTTCACATTATCATTTATACCCACTATAATTGTAAAAATCTAACACTTAAATCTGTGGTCTTAAACATATAATTTTTTTATTTTTCACAATAATTGTAAAATAAAATAAGATTCTTTTTAAATTAAAAATTATTATTTGTTTTACGTTTTATTGATAATAGTGCCAAACCTAAATTTATTATAGTTTTCCACATATAAATCTTTTGATTTAATTACCAAATTTGTATGCTATACTATTATAATATTATCAATTAAAATTAAAATACGAATAAAAATTCAAGTTTAAAATAAAATGAATGAAATTATTTATTTTAAAGTATATTAAAAAAAAAATATTAAAAATTATCTTTATAATTGATAATATTATTTAAGTGATATTAAAAATAGGTTATCTTAAAGATATATTCAAGCTAAATAATTAAGATAAATTTAAAATTTTGATTTTCCTTATTTTAAGTTTAAAAACGAATTTAAGTAAAAATTCATTTTGATTTTATACTATTTATATTTTATTATTTTAAAATTATTAATTAAAATAAATTTTAAAAATAATATTTTAGGGTTAGTTGAGTTTTTTTATGATTATATATTTTTAATTTGTCTTATTTAATAATTTTATTGTTTAACTTTTTGAAGAAATATTATTGGTTTACAAAAAAATTAAAAAACAAATATTAAGTAAATAATTCTAGCCAATTTTCAATTTAATTTTAGTACTTAATTTTATTAGAATGTTAATTAATAATATTATAATAATGTAAGTTAAAAATTAAGAAAAAAAATTAAATATTTAACCACAAGGGATCTGAATGATAAATTTTAATGAGTAAATGATAAATTTGGAACAATTTGGAACTGAATAAATTAGGCTTTTTGACCCTTATGGCCCTTATTTAATAAATAATTACTAATTTGACCCTCATTTTAAACTAATACGAAAATTTAACCTCTCCCACAAACATAACACCAATCTGCCCCTGTTTGACCGTTGACCACACATCCTACCCGGGTACACACCTACGTACCCGGGTATTTTTTGAAATTTCTTACCTACCCGGGTAGATAGGTGTGTACCCGGGTAGAGTTCTTCGTTTCTGGGCACACTTTGCATTACTTACCCGGGTACATAAGTGTGTACCCGGGTAAGTGTCGACCAGAATGCGTTTTATATAGCCCAGCAGCCCCATTCGGCAAAACCCACAAAGGGGTACCCGAGTAGAGCTACTTTGAGGGGCATATTAGGTGCGATTTGAAGGTCGAATCTTGCATAAATTGTTGTGGTTTCTGATCATCAGTGTGTGGTCCTCTCTGCCTTCCACCGATTGCAATCGATTTAAGGTAATTTTTTTTTCGTTTGATTGATTTGATTCCATATATCCCTCCCTCATTTGTAAATTTATCAATTCATTGTATTTTCGTTTATATTATTGCATTTAGACCGAATAATTTTATCAATTTGTATGTGTTACCCTTGTATGTGTTACCCTAACCCTAACCCTAACCCTAACCCTAACCCTAATCTGTATGTTTATATTTCTGATGTTGGCATTTTTTTTTCAGTTTAGTTGTGTGACGAAATGAGTGCCAGACGCATCTCAAAGCTGCCGTTGGTGGAAAACGAGCGAAGAAGCAAGCGGCGACAGGACGGGTCGTCATCCTCTCAGCCGCAGGCTGGTGCGAGTCAGGCTCCGGACTTGCCGTTCGGTTATTTGTTTGATGACGATGTAGTTGCCCACGAAAAGTATGTCAAATATTTCATGAGCAGGAAGATCTGCGAGCCGAAATCACTGGATTCGGCCTTCTTCAATTTGGAGAATTTTGAAATTGTGCCGCTACTTGAGGAGACACATTTAATTGTGCTTGCGGAGATGAGATGCCCCTACTCGGAGGTGATGGTGAGAGCCTTCTACCAGAACCTTGGCTATGCGAATGGCGAGCTGACTTCCCGTGTCTGCGGGATTGATATCGTCATGACTGCGCCCATTTGGACAGAGCTCCTGGGATATGATTTTGATGCTGTCACAGGAGCAGCCCTATATGATGGAGACAGCCATCATATCTTTGGTGATTATGACAGGGAGACCATTGTCACAGAGACCAGGAGGGCAGACGCCGAGGCCGGACATTTTTCTCATTACCCTGTGAGCAACTTGTCGGCTTCTGCTCGTATTCTCCATTATGTGGTCACACATATTATTTTTCAGCGCCCGCATAATCATTCGAAGGTGCTGGAAGGAGATTTTGTTATACTGTGGGCCCTCCTCCACCGCAGGGAGGTGAACTGGAGGCATTACATCTGCATATTGATGTGGAAGGCTGCCAAGTCCAAGAAGGCTGAATTGCCTTTTGCATTCCTGGTGCAGAAGATCCTGCATAGATTTGGTGTGCCTATGGCGACAGAGAACTTTAAGGTCGCCACAGGGTGGAATGCCATATTTGGTGAGAGACTGCTGAAGCAGTGTGGGATCCAGCAGAGCAGAGCGGGTCCCTGGTACTGGAAGAAGGCACCAGAACCACCTGAGATCCCAGTCCACCAGGATGCTGAGATGGAGGATGCACCTACAGTTAGGTGAGTTATATTTTTCTAATTGTAGTGGGTTATGCAGGGAGTGTTCAGTACTACAGAAGTACTGAAATTTTGTATATCTAAAATGAGACAGCGTTCTGACATCTGAATTGGTCTTATCATTGTCTAAAACCAAAGAAAATGTCACTTTTGTGTCATTTATTTTTCTTTTAATTATTGTGTTGCTATTTTTCTTTTAGTTATTGTGTTGCCAACAAACTTCCATTTTCATAAATAGATTGATTAATGATTTTTTTTTATTTTTTTTTTGAAGAATCAGAAAGTGTAAGGGTCTCATCAATGAAGAATGGTGCAGCTGGAAAGCAAGATGGCCATGTCACTGTGGCATCATCACAAAGTAGAGATGAAGGACATGCAGATGAAAATATTCCTCCATCCTTAAATGAAAAAGTGACTTCAAATGTAGAGATAGCCTTATCAACTCTGGGAGAGGTAAAAATTTCTCTGAGCTGCAACTCAGCTCTTTTGGGACCAGATTTTCAAATGCCTAATCGAGATCAACTTCTAGAAATGATGGAGGCTAAATATTTGCAATCATATCAAATCACTGACCCAAATTTTTCTGTTCTGAAACTGTTGAGAGATGTATGTGACTGCCTGTTGGAATTGAGAACTGGTTCAAATGATGATTCGCAAGAAGGCTCAGTTATAAGATCAAGTGCTGATGTGTTGAAGGAATCAGAGGCACATGACAGACAAACCGAGTGTTGAAGGAAGTAAAGATTTGGACATATTTTTCCCACTTCAAATTACAGTGGACATTAAACAGAACACCATTTATTTGCATGTGTCATATTCCACATTAGCTTGTTTCGTTTCATATTGTTCCACACTTCAAGCTTTTTTCTTTTAAAAAAATAATATTATTACAAGGGAAAAGTTTGAGAATTTTCTTGTGGTTTAATATTTTATCACTTATCTCCTAATACTTCTCTTTTCTTGATCACTTATATCTCCTATATTTTTTTATTTTTGGTAAGGGCAAAATAAATATATAAGCCTAGTATTTAACATTGTCAAAAGTGGACTTGGTAAAACAAAAAAACAACAACAATATAAGTGATAATTTTTTTTTACAAATAATTAAATGATTTTAATGCAAATCATATTAAAAATTTTAAAAATTTTCCTTAAATAGTAAACCCGGAGCCATCAAAACTTGCTACTACTTTTACAAGGGATACAATTGAGAAGTTATTTGAACCATTTGAGGGGTGTTACCATATGCATTTTACATGCTTGGTATGCCCCCAAAGATATTTTTTCGGTAGAGGGTTTATAGTTCCGCTGTCTATTTCTCACTTTCTTCAATTTTAGTAATAAGTTCCACGAGACCTTCTTGGGAAACTCATTATTTTTTTGTATTTTTTATTTCCCGTTTCAAGTTTCATATGGAGTCTTTAGGAATTCATGAATCGTGACACGTGACGCAATCTCATTCATTTGATGCCCTCAACTCTTATAATAATTTTAATGAGTTCCTCATGGAAGATTCATGAAAGTCATTAAATTTTTTTGTGATTAATTTTTTTTTAAAAATAATATGGAATCAATTATTCGGGGATCAGTCCGCGAAACTAAACACCCTTACTGAAAAATAACTTTGAAAATATATTAAACGAGTAAAAATATCATTCAAACATCTAAATGGTGAAACAACCACAATTGAGACAGTAAAGAATTAATTTAACCTAAAAGCTTAAGTTGTTAAATGAGACTAC
Source organism: Gastrolobium villosum (assembly GCA_032173675.1). Lineage (NCBI taxonomy): Eukaryota > Viridiplantae > Streptophyta > Magnoliopsida > Fabales > Fabaceae > Gastrolobium > Gastrolobium villosum. The sequence goes on along the minus strand of JAVKPL010005302.1, from coordinate 6,430 downwards.
GTTAATGATTTTATATTTTTCTAACACGACCCCCACTGGAATTGAAAGGCGGACAATACATAGACACACTTACTTTTTTTTTGATAGACATAGACACACGTACTTTACTTGTACTAAGAAATTTCATAAGGTTTAATTGATTATTAATTAAATAGGAACGAAGAGAATCGAACCCATGACACTAAAACTATGATATCATATAAAAAAATTAACTTAATCCAAAATTTGAAAAATGCTATATTAATAATTTGATATTTTTCTCTAAAAAATATATTTGTGAAAGCAATGCTCTTTATACAATACACGCTCATACAGTAGGGGTGTCAATATAGGTTTTGACACGCGGGTTGACCCGCGACACGACACGAAAATTCATGTTCGGGTTGACCCGCAAAAAAATTCGTATCGTGTTCGTGTTGGGAAAAATGACACGTAAGAAATTTGTGTCGTGTTCGTGTTGACCCGTATTTTTTTTAATTATTTTATTTTATTTTTTATTTTTTTTAATTTCGATCGACTTTTTTATTTTTTTTGTCAACTACCGTTTTGACCCCCATTTTGCGTGTTATTCGTGTCGTGTCAACCCGCAAAAAATTCGTGGCGTGTCAGTGTTGAAGATTTTGACACGAATAAAAATTTGTGTCGTGTTCGTGTTTATGTATTCATGTCTTGTCAACCCGTTTTGACACCCCTATCATACAGTAACATTCTTTTATTAAAATTAAAATTGAAAAGAATTAAATTAAACATTACTAATAAAGAAACAATAAAAGTAAATGCAATTAAGTGACTCTTAGTAGTGGAGTGCGCGGTAACTCAAAATAATAAAAAGGGTAAGGGATGGTGGAAACTAGAGTTAACACCGTGCCCTTATTTGCCAGAATTAAGAAAAATAGTAAGCATTAAAAAACACAGGTAACTTTAATGGGGTTTATTAATCTCTTTTTATAGGAAATTTGTTCTCTCCAACTGCACTCTCGGATCAGCAATGGGACCCACCAAAATAAGAAAGAAAGAAAGAAAATTTTAAATGGACCCCATATCAATTTTCAGTCTCACGAAAAACATGCTATCTTCTTTGACACAAGAATAGTAAAACCTAACTTTAATAGTGGGGAACGATTCGTGTGTATCATAGTTATAATACTTAAATTTCTAAACATATTGTAAGAAGAGATTTTTGACACTTGGAATTTGAAATTCTTTCTTGAAAATTTCTAGTCTGTGTGGCTTTACAGATTTTTTTGACACCTTTCATTAGTGAGGTGTTGTCCTTTATCATGCCCTTCATTTATTGCTTTTGATTTGCTGTCATTTTCTTCTTTAATTACAAGAATACCCCCTTCCCCCCAAAAAAACTATATCTTATTTTTCACAAGGCACAGATGAATATCCAATAAAAATAAGAGCAAATAGCATTTTGAATCCTCAAAATAAAAATATGAGATTTGTTTTAATCCCATAAGAAAAAAACTACTTATATTAATCCTTCTTGAGAGACTAATGTCAGTTTTCTTTGAATTTCAGAAGAAGCACAATTTTAAAAAATTGAAATTTCAGATGAATCACCAGTCAATTTTTTCTCTCTAAGGGATTAAGATAGTCTTATATTTTTTGTTGAGGACCGAAAATGACACTTACTATAAAAATAATTAATCTTACATTCATCTTATTCATTATTTTTTGTTTATTAAATGATTGTATTCGTAATTGAGTCTAAAATTTATTATTGATATACCGATTTAAGAAAATCCTGTCACTTTTTATTTTTTTTTATATTTCCCATTATCACTATTTTTAAATATATTTTACTAATATTATTAGAGTTATCTTTCTAATATATTTTAAAATTTTTTATTTAATATTCACCAAAATGGCATTTTCTTGGGGCGAAATCATGTTGTGTTTGTAATTTTAATTTATTCTATAATAGTCTCTATTATTCTAATTTTTGAACCCAAAATAACGTCATTTCATTAAACATTAGATAAAATTTTCTAAATTAACATTTGATACTTTATTATTCTCTTATTATTATATGGGTTTATCATCTATCATTTAACATGACCACAAAAACTTTCCCACACTCACAACATTTTGTGGGACCCGCAGAAAAATAATAATAATAATTTCGGCACGTAAAACGAATCTCTATAATGTAACACAATCATTTTTCCTACAACATAACTCTTATAAAATCCTTATTATATTTGGGACCCTTGATTCCCTTAATTTTTTTTTTCTTGAGATACTTGAATTTTTAATTTTACCTCTTATTTCAGTTTTCATGAGATGCATCTCCACTCAAATGATTGATAGACTTACCCTTATAAATAGGAGTGTTCAAGATATGAGCCTAATCCAAAACAAGTTGAGATGTGTTTAAATTTAAGGAATCAAACATTCAAACTTAGTATATTTTAAGGTCAAATTTGGGTCACATTTTATTTTAACCCAGTTCGACCTAATGTTACTTCATAATTTAAAAATATTTTGTTATAATTAATAACAGATAGTAAAACTCATAAATTTAAATGTATTTTTATATAACAAGATAATATATCTATATCAATATAATTTAATTGGGGTTTGCATTCATCATGCAACATGACACAAAAAAGTCTCCTACACATATAATATTTTGTAGAATCCACATTTTTTGAAGCAAAAAAGAAAAAATTAAAAAATTAAGGCACGCAAAATGAATTTCTATAACATTACAGAATCAATTTTCCTACAACATAACTCTTATAAAACCCAATTTAATTTTAAAACTGCACTATCTTGCAAATTAAAGCAATAAGATCAAAATTCAAAACTGTTGGTTGTAGAAGTGGAATAAATCTTTGGTACTGTTGTACCAAAGATTCAGTGTATCCCACCAATGAAAATATTACATATCAGCTAATTTTATTCTATTTTTCTGTTAAGTTTTTTCTCTCTCCTCTAATGTGTACTGCTCTCATTGATAAGATGCACTGAATCTCATTACAACAGTAACAAAGAATTATGGGTTTATCATCTATAATTTAACATGACCAGAAAAAATTTCCTACACTCACACCATGTCTAAGTTTATGAAATGAGTGTTAGTAGTTCGTGCAAAAATAAAAGGACTTTAAGTAGGAACATTGAACAAAATTCCACTTTTTGGCGAAATTTTTACCCAAATACCACGTGAACAGTACTTTTTACCAAACTGCCACGTGGACATAATTTGCTACGACGGGTAGCGAATTGCGTTCCCCAATGATTTTATGACACGTGGCACACTTTCGCAGAAAAAAGTTGACGTGTCATAATTCGCTACCAGTGGTAGCGAATTTGGTCTGCAATATGGCCACGTGTCACGAAATCATTGGCCACGAGATTCGTTACAAGTGGTAGCGAATTATGACACGTGACAGTCTGGTAAAAAATACTGTTCGCGTGACATTTGGGTAAAAGATTTAGCAAAAAGTGACACTTTGATCACTGTTCACTTCAAGTACACCAGCAGAGAACATCTATTATGGTCCTGGTTATAGTCCATTCCACTTCTCCTTATCTGATTTAGCCTTCTTCATATTCCTTTAGCCTTCTCCTCATTTGACTCAGCTTATAAGATCATCCTGCAATAACCATTAAATTCTTAGATAGGTTAAGCTGATGAATGAACTACCTTATCATCATTGTATTCAGATTCAGTGCTAATTGAATCGGTGGTTCACTGAACCTTCATGTTGACCAACCAAATTCAACCGTGAATGTGAAAAACTTGAATTGGGCTCAGAATTGTACTTTTGTTCGCTCATCTTTTTCAAATTTTCACTGATTTCATTCAGCTTTCTTCTAACACCATCACGCATAGCTCTCAAGTCAACATGTATAGCACTCAAGTCTTTCTTAATTTCTCCTAAATTCAAAACAATAATTTCTATGTGTTTAGAGATATGAGAAACGTCATGATGGAGTTGTTCTTCCACCTCAATTACAATTCAACGAAACATTAAGACTTGAATGACACTTTTAAATCGTTGTTCTCCTGGGGGAGAGCAATGAATGCACTATTTAAATCTTGAACCAAATGAAAAACATATTTTTCAACTCAAATGATAAAACTTCCGGTATCTGTTGAGGAATCCAAGTGTGAGTGAGTAAAATCTCATATTAGTTAAGAATGGACTAAGTGAATACCATATAAGTGGAAGGACCATACACCTAATGCCTCAAGGTTTTGTTATTGAAGACAGTGGGTGATATTAAATTACTATAGCCTTGAACCCATGTATAGAACAGAAGGGGTAGATGATCAGAATTATCACCCTGTAATAATAGAAAATAAGAACAGAATTACTTGTAGTCAGAATAAGACAAATGAATGTATGTAGTAGAGGAATTAAATCTGAGCCCACAAAACGTGTCTCCTTAAGACAATTTGCCCCCTCACTGATGCCTAAGGTTGATGGACACTTGTCTCCCATGATAGAACGGATCGTCTGAAGAATGGTGGCACTGCCAATCAACAGCTCAAACGAACACAACAGTATGCCAGAGGTAGTTAGACCGGAGGATGAACAACACTATGCAAAATCGGAAGGAGAAAAGATTCCGGCAGAGTTTCTGTGCAGAAAATTTGGATAAATTTCTGAAGGTGGCAGTGTCTATTTATAGACACTGACCGGTCACGATGAACAGTCGCCGGCGGCGAGCTGCCGTGTCCGACGACGGCGAACGGTGACTTGACGAGCAGATACAACCCCTGACCGGTTCGCGAAAGGGAAGAACCGGTGCGGTTCAAAATTGCTCAAAGAATTGGCGGGTAGAAACGTTTTGGGTTCAAGTTTTTAGATGGAAGCAACGGATACATTTTTGGAAAAAATATTAAAAAATAATTATTTTAATACACATATATGAACCGAACCGATCCGAGCCGAGCTGGCCGGACGGACGGCGGCGCGTGTGGTGGACACCAAAGCCCATCTAGCTCCTCCCCTACATAAAACATGTAGTGACCCAAGGGCCAATTTAGGAGAGTGAGGTGGGAGCTTATATACTCTCCCACTTCCTACTAATTGTCTAATGTGGTACTTGTAAAAATCCACACACCTCTTCATCTTCCCTTTTCTCTTTTCTTTATTAACCCACTTGTTATTCATAACCAATGGATCATTGTACATTAATTCTTTCATTAATTCCAACAGGTTTTGGATTTGATTGTGATATCTAAGCCCACTTAATGTTGTTGCTCACTTAATAGTATCCTCCCTGAACCTATACAAGCAAGGGTGGGCGTTGCTGTGCAGACTTCTTCAATTCTTTGTAGCTGGTTTTCAAAATGCTCTCAATTGATGCCATAGTCCTTCCTCTTACGTAGCTCGGTCTTCTATCTTTTGACTCTCTCATTGGCATAAAACTCATGGCACAAATAAGTTGAGCTAGGACATGGAAGGCTAGCCAATGGTTCCCAGCCACTTTGGTGGATGACCTCATGAATATGCAAATTAGGGATGGGCATGGGTCAAACCGAACCGAATTTTTCAAAAAACCGAACCGAATCGGTTTAAATGGTTCAGTTGGAAACAGTTCAGTTCAGTTCGAGATCAGTTCGGGTCGACCCTATTTTAAAAAAAAAATTAAATATTTAAAAAATCAAGTTATGAAAATCAATTTGGTTAGGTTCAAAAGCGGTTCAGTTCGGTTCGGAAACGGTTCGGTTCTTAAACTGGTTCTAAAAACCGGTTCGGTTCATGAACAGGTTCTTTAAAAATCGGTTCGGTTCATGAACTGATTTTTAAAAACCAGTTATTTTAAATGCAATTCAATTTGGTTCATGGTTTATTTTAGTTCAGTTTTTTTGTTATTTTGCATGCCCCTAATGCAATTGATCATCCTCTTCTAGCACCAATTGCCTCTTGGGAACGATGTTCTCTGGCAAAATGCACTCTTGATACCTAGCAAAATGAGTTTCCAACATGAGGTGCTGAGGGTCATACTCTGCTTGTAGGGCTTGGTTTCCATGTCTTATGCGCGCCCCGGGAGCCATACCAGAAAATTAGAAAAGTGCCCAAGCAATAATACTGATCAATACAATTCGATCCAAGGAGTCCTATCTAACAATTTCCAAATTAATCTCAAACTGACTTGATAGTAAATCAAATCAGGGAAAACAATCCATGTCATCAACAATGCAACCAAAAAGGCAATGGCACAACAATCCAAAGCAAAATACTTTAAATTTTGAAATATTCATTTGCTTCATTTTTTCCCTGTGCCTAAACTTGTACATTTCTTCTCTTTTGTTCTAGAATAAAGATAGTTAAAGCTGTGGATTTTGGGCATTCAAAGATCAATTGAAACAATGCCTATGTGGAATAGATTTTTGTGAGTGCATGCCATTAAGTTTAAAATATACTATGCGTCCAATGTTAGAAAAAAAATTATGATTTTT
>JAVKPL010005301.1:0-23692 GCA_032173675.1 Gastrolobium villosum | reverse complement strand
TTTGTGCATAATTACCTCCAAGAAGCCATTCTCTGTCAGATATGTCAGCAATTGACAAAGGAATAGAGCCATCTTTCAATAGTGGGGCTACAACACTTTCAATAGTAAGGGAATAGAGCAATGTTAAGATATCCTTAAAGCCTATAAACAAAATAGTAACATCTAAAAGACTAGATAGATAGAATCAAGAACAATATAAAGAATGTATTAGTCAGTTATCATATCGGCTTTGATCATGCCACTAGGGAGAATGTATGAGTCAGTGACAATGGTAAACATGAAGTTTCTTCGGCAACGGTTTTTCCTTCCAAGCAAGATGCAAGAGGGGACGAGCGTGTAACGTGAAGCACAATCTTTTTTTTTCCTTAAAAAAAGAGTATATCATAACAATGGAAAGTGAAATTTGATGATAACATAGTAGGGGATCATTTTCTTCAAATATAGGATATACCTGAATAAATGGGTATTGTGACTAACCCTGGCAGTGTCTTGCAACTTAAATTCGATCCATTTCTCCGGAACAAGTGCTGAAAAGACCCCAACCAAAAAAATAAAAAAAAAATAAATCTTTGTCATGCATTGGAAATGGAAGGAAATCATAAATCACAACGCAAATTATGAAACAAGAATTCATATTTATAGGGAGAAAAACATATTTGCAATGCAACAATAATTCATCTGAAAAGTACAATCCAAAACCTTCAACGCTGCTCATCACAACTCTCAAGATTAGATAGGTCACACCATTATTTTGTATCCACATAGGTCAGTCACATACAATAATATTCATGCCCAGCTAGGAAGGATACTCACCAATATTTTCACTTTCCTCTTCTACTTGTTGCGAATGAACCTGCAAACAGTCACCACGACAACTTGATTTACTCCATACACATTCATTACAAACAAATTGAATCAACACATAAGACGAGCACAACACAAAAAAGGCATAAAAGAAATAAAGAAAGAAATGATCTTGGGAAATAAAATAAGAAATTTGAAGGAAAAGTTAAAAAGGGGGTTCCCAAATGAGTAGATAAAAGTCAAAGCCCTGAAAATAAAATTGATGGTAAAGAAAAAGAATAGTTACCAAGTTGGGAGAGGAAAAGTAGTAAAGGTAGGAGACTCCGCCGGAAATGGCAGCAATATCAGTAAAGGGTAACCAGAAATTAGTGTAAGAGGACTTGGATTGGCCACTGAATGATGCGATCGGAGTGGCCCTAACAACCCTCCTCAAGAAAGCTGCCATTTCAGTTCAAAAATGCTGATACTGGTGAAGGAAGGAAGGCACAGATTCCACAACCATAGCAACCAAGGTTTAAGTTTAAGCCCAATCTCACTACAACGACATTCCAGAACTGATTGATGAAGACTTCTTCAAATATTAAACGACCAGATGTTGCCTCTTTTTTTTTTCCTTAAGATTTTAATCCCTGACATTTTTACTGAATTAACTTTTGATATAATATAAGTTGTGTGTTTTTGGATGTTAGAGATTCCTCTCTTGCTTTTTTTTTTGGTAAACTACCCTCTCTTGCTTTTTACTGTTAAAGTATCCGTTATTAAATTTTAAAGAAGCCTTATCCCTATAATATTAAGTATATAAATACCTAAATTAATCAACCAACTAAAACAGAATCCTTTACTTACATCAGTTCTCAGCTTTAAAGCTTAGGATTTGTGGGCTTTAATTTTATATACTTTATAACATGAGAAGATCGATGTGGATTTCTATTTCAAGGTTGTGTGCTTAAAGATTAAATTCAAATCATTGAAGCATGTGGGATTAAAAGATAGATCAATGAGATTCTAAACTATATGCTTAAAGATTAAAGTCAAATCCTTTATCTTACTAGCATTTAAAACATTTAAGCTTAAAACTTCAACTTCAGCTTGAAAATTATAAATAATAAGCAACTTACTCAAATCTTGCAAGTGAAAAATTGAAAGGCAAGCTCAAGCCAATAAAAGTTTTAGCAGCTCAATGACATGCCCCCACACTTCACTGTTCACATTACTTTAGCAATATGATTAAAGGCCTTATACTTATCAATTGGTGTATCCATAAGATCCCACAGCTCTACTAGCATTTCAGCATGGTCTTGTCACTTGTGCCTACAAGATGGTAAAATTTGATTAGTTAACCTTCAAGATCCCGTTGGAAATAAAGTGCTCCATTAATAACCAAATTAGGCACATGATTCATCCATTTAGGTATATATGGATTAAATACTAATATCCTTTCAATCTTATGATAACATCCTCATGCCTAATAGCCGTATTTCTTGTAGTGATAATTCAAATATGTTAAAGTATTCAAATCCAAGTTCTATTTCAGTGTATAATCATTAAAATTTGATTAAAAGTACTTTTGATAATGAAATAAAATAAAAGTAAAAAGCCATCTTCTATATCAAAAAATAAATAGTCTTTCTTAATAATTTTTATTACTTGCCAACAGGATCTGTAAAAAAAAATCTGACAAAATAAATTAGCAATTTACCATAAAAGGCTCTTACTTTTGTTGCAAAGATGATGTATATAAGCACAAATATTTTATTTGTGGTTTGGAATGTAAGAAGAAAAGCAGCAAGCCTCTTCTGCAGCTGGATCATCATATTGTGGAAGTATTTTCTTATCACAGAGGAGTCATCATTGAACCTGAAATTGAGAGTGCAACCTTCATAAGATTATTCCTACTTCATTTTAATTTCTATTTTTATTATTTCAATAATACATAGACAACAATAAAGATCATCTTACTTATTATCATATATGCTTAAGTTTCATTCCTAATCACATATGTGTCGGTGTTCATGCTTCTTAGCCATTGGGGAGAGTAAAAGAGACAGAAGGATCTGAGTATTCCGTGAAACAGGACCCAAATTAAGATCCATTAATTACATCATTGCCAATGATGTTATGCGATTTTATGGGCATTTTAGTGAGAAATCAATAATCCTGTAAAGCATTAATTTAAAAGGTGGAATCAATCACACCACAGGAACACTTGCCAATAAGTATTTTTATTTAAGCAGAGGATGAACGTCTAGAATCCATCACGTTTCATGTCATTAATAGATTTATGTGAAGTTACAAGGAAATACAAATGTTGTAAAGTAGACAATCACATTTCAATCAGGCTTGGTCAGTATTGCATCTGAACTTATAAACGATGTTATTGAATAATATAAATGATTAAGATAGAGTGGATATACATTCCTTAAAAAATAAAAAAGATATGAAAGTTTTGCATGCATCTTTTGAATAAGATAAAAGATTGCCCCACCTTCTTTTTTTACTAACCATTCCATAATGTTCGAGTAAGATTGCACTTTCTTCCTGCAGCTATGAGAGAGTCGAGGGCATACTGCAATTTTAAATCTAGAGCATCGATTATGGCATCTGCTTCTCTCAAAGAATTGGCGAAAGCTTGTCTATCCTTCTCGGTAGCAAAAAGGTTTTCGCTAACTTTTTCAGCCCTTTCAAAAGCTTGTATATCAATTTTAACATTCCTAATCACATACTCATTTCATCGAGCAGGTAGAATGCAAAAAAGTTTCCCTTATAAATACTATATGCAATACAACATAGAATCCCTAAATCAGCCAACAGAGAAAAAATAAAGAGTGCAAGAGTGAAATCTAGCATAAATTTAGCAAGTCGTGTAGAGGAGAAGAAAAATGAAACTCTAAGTGAATGACATTTTCTAATATTTGTATTACACAACAATAACTCAGAAGACTATAGAAGACTTTGACAACCAAATTAAACAAGAAAAAATTAGAAATGCCAATGAACCTTCAGGAGCCCCGATAAATCATGTAAGCAAAGCTATCCTCATTGGATCTCCCGTGCGATGCATTACCAGTGGTGGTTCAGTTGGTTTTCGTGAGGATAAGCTCTGGCTCTGGTTCAGAGTCATCGGCGATGAGAGACAAAGATAATGAGGGATGACAAAGAAGTCGATAATATAAAATGAGGAAGTGGAGTGTGACAGGTAAATGTTAAAGCGAAAGATAAGTATGTATCAGAAAAAAGAAGAAGCGAGAAATAGGTTAAGCTCGAGAGAGAAAAAAAGGGATAGAGTGAGAAAGTACCAAATACTCTTTAATATTTTGTGTAGTGAGAATTGAAAAAGCAACATCTGAAAGACTGAAAGGAACAACAGTAACGCGGGCCAAATCCAATGCTTAAGCCCAGTTTTGAGAAAGATTTGCTACGTTGCTTAATCACATAGCAGATTTGAGATTTTAAAAAGCTTTTGCGATGTTTGTATAAATGTGGTTAAATGAATGTGGTTATATAGCATTTTTCTTGTAGTGATAAAACATAATACGGATAGTCATAAACCTATAATAGGCCTAAAGCCCTTCCATCATATTACATACATCCATGGTACATTTACAACACTGGATTACTTTTGCATTTACAACTTTAACTTTAAACTACAATTATTTACATATTACACTTCACTTGCCAAATAAATCCATAAACTAAAATGACATGATAGCTAAACTCTACTCCACTGCTCCACTCGTCATCATGCGGGCTTCTTGCCCGCTGCTCCATATCCACCGGTACATCCTGAAATAATGCCCCGAGACGGGGTGAGATATACGGATATATCTCAGTAACCAAGAGGTTCTGGAGAAAACTTCGCCCAATGGTTCACTTCGATGTATATCAATAGAATAAAAACAACACCATTGTTATAAAACGGGATAAAGCAAGGGATTTAGAGAAAGGGATAATATATCAGAACAACTACGACATGCGGGATGGTAGCTACCAATACCACGCCATGTCCTCGGCTATACACCTATGGGTACTACCCCTGGCGTGTTCATAGAACAACCCACCAAGGTATCCCTTCCAACCATATACACCCGAGATAACCTAGTGTGCTCCTATCCGGATAACACACCACGACCCTGGGTCAACTGGAACTCCCTCTCGGAGACCTATCCAGTGGCAGTCCGGAAACACTTACCCGAAGGCTAAAAATATCTACTGGCCAGAGATCTGGTACATAAGTACCCACTGTGATAATGCACATGCATGCTCATGCTGTTCTACACTACTCATACACACTTCCTACCGTTGCCATCAACTAGCAAGGTGGAACACAAAAGGGGAACAAGCCCCAGTACCAAGAGGTTAACTTTCTTTTTCCTTTCACTGAGCTCCGCAGAACTCCACTTACAGCTTGATTCTCCGGGAACGCCTACACAGAGGACCATTCCACACACTTAGAACTTTGAATCCACTCATGAATTTCAACATACCATATGTAAATCACATCACTTATGTAACATCCCACATAATTAGTAAAATACATAAGTGTTATATAGATGCATGTGTATGTTTGTTGGATTGCGAAATTACATGGCCTTATCCTTGGATGAGACTAAGGTAAGTATTTAAATTAAATCATAGGGGGGTGCTTATGTAGGCATGTGAAATTTATTAAAATCATATGAGTAATTTGAGTGTGTGTTAGAAGGCTTTAGTGTTTATTGGACTTTGGAAGTGGGCTAGTGTGTGTGGACTTGTCACTTTTGGACTTGTGTGTTTGGGTTCTTTGTGTGTGTGGCCATTGGCCCAAGGAGGCTTTTGGGTCAATCATGTTCAGCCCAAGTTGTACCCATTCTTATCTTCCTTAAAGCCTTGTCCATCAAGGTTGTCTTGTGTACCAAGGAACCATCACATGGCCATCTTTTTCCACTCTTTTCATGCGCATAAAAGAGAGTAGAAAGGACTTAGAAAAATCTGCCAACTTTCCTCTTGTTTGACCGCCACATCACCTTGCATGTGTAACCTTTGACTTCAACTTCCTTGCATGAAAGACACATGTACTCCTTAGCACTACTTTGGGCTGCATCCTTCTTCATTTTAGGCGCACATGGAGGTGTCATGGAGCAGATTTTTATGACACCAAATCTGCCTTTGAGTGTTGACTTGGAGAACCACCTTACACCTTCCATCATGAGGCTGAAATGTGCAGATTTTTGCATGCTTTTGGCAGTCCATCATGAACCCAAAACTGTCCTTGCTTACACATGCAGAAAAAGAAGGATTTTGGGCAGATTACATGTGCCTTGTGTGGAGGAAAAATCTGCCAACTCCCTCCCACCTCACCTTGTGCGCATGGTTTGGTTGTTTATGTTTAAAATTCTGACTTAGGTGGGACAACATTCAGATCTGAACCTCCCTCTTTCACCTCCTTGCATGTGCCTAGAGTGTGCAAGAAGCAAGCTCCTTGCTTGTTCAAACCTTGTGTGCAGCCCCACTTCTACAAGCAACCAGAATTTTCATGATGCTTCATCATTGCAACCTTTCCTCACTCTTCCTTTAAGTTATGCGCACAACAAGAGGCCTTCCTCACTTTGCACAAGTGCAGCCAACTCTCCTCTCTTCCCTCATTCTCTAGCCGAACATACAAGCTCTCTTGGAGAAAGAAAGACTAAGCTAACTCACCTTCCCTCACACTCACACAGCCGTGGCTCAAGAACACCAAGCAAGTGCAAGCCTTTCTTCTTCTTTTCCCTCACTGTCCAGCTTTGTTCCTCGACCTTGAAGCTGTCCAAGTTTGTTTCTCCTCACCATTTATGCGCATAGATCATCTCTTAGGAAGTGTGGACTTGTTGTTGGTAGAACTAGAAAGGTGTGGTGTGTGAGCAAGAAGTGTGTGCTTCAAGAGGTAAGCCTAGAACTTAGACCTCTTCATTGTGTGTAACCATGTGTGTGCATGAGATGTCTCCTTGAATATGTTTTGTTTTGGATTCTTGATTGAGCATGGTTAAAGTATAAGGATGGAGCTATTTTATGATGATTTGTATGCATAAGTTATGGAATGAAAGTCTCATGGTTATGCTTAAGTTAATGTCACTGTTTTTGTATGAATATGCCACTGTTTCCCTATGAATGTGCCACTGTTTTGAGGATAAAATGCTCACTGTTTCGGTTTGATAAGATCACCTATTTGATGCCACTGTTTCTGCATAAAATGCTCACTGTTTTAGTCCATTATGTGCCACTGTTTCTGCATAAAATGCTCACTGTTTTAGTCCATTATGTGCCACTGTTTCTGCATAAAATGCTCACTGTTTTAGTCCATTATGTGCCACTGTTTCTGCATAAAATGCTCACTGTTTTAATGCCACATATGTCACTGTTTTGCACCAAAAACACTCACTGTTTTAGTACTTAATGAGCCACTGTTTCTGCATAAAATAACCATCATCTTGATGTCCAAACACTACCCTTTATGCCACTGTATTGGTGTCTAAATACTCCCATCTTGCCACTGTTTTGATGATCAAGAATCACTATTTATGCCACTGTTTTAATGTCTAAAAATCATGATTTAAATCACTGTTTTGGATGTTCAAATGTATCATTCATGCCACTGTTTTAATGTTCAAAAACCACTCACTTTGCCATTGTTTTTGATGTGCAAATATCACCACTAATGTCACTGTTTAATGATTAAATGTTACCATTCATGCCACTGTTTTGATGCACAAATAACACTACTTATGCCACTGTTTTGAGGTTCAAATGCCATTGATTATGTCACTGTTTTAACATTCAAATGCCACTGTTCTGCCACTGTTTTAAGGTCCAAAATGTCACTGGTTCTGTTTTAAAACGTTCACTGTTCTGCTGTAAGGTGCTACTGTTTTTCTGCTGAAAAACGTCACTGTTTCTGCCCACTGTTTTAAGGGAAACGTCACTGTTTTCGGCTCACTGTTTTAAAGAACAACTCACTGTTTTCTGCTCACTGTTTTAAGAACAAACATCACTGTTTCCTGCTGTAAAACGCTGTTGTATGCTTACTGTTTTCCACTGTAAAACGCTGCTGTATGCTCACTGTTTCTGCTGTAAATCGCCGCTGTAAATGATTGGTTGTAATTGATTTAGGTGCGCTTAAGAAGTGAGATACTTCGCTGCTGTTTGGTATTGTTTAAGACACGCAAGGTAAGTGTCAGGCGATATTACCTAATGTGACTATTGACTACTGGTATAAAATTGTGACATGATGCTCCATATTCCGTAAAAGTATTATGTTCCATTATGATGAAAGGAAACTGCCAAAAATGTGCCGTGATGGCTATATGATTATGAGGTAAAGACGTTATGTGGCAGCATAACGCATATGAAAAGTATATGTGCCGTGATGGCTATATGAAAGGTATATAAGCATGCACCTTACATCATACCGCATTTTTACGCTTTGTGTGTGAAAGCATAGCATGACATGCATGTATCAAGATCATATAGGCCTTTTTAGAATAGTTATGTACAGGACCATGTGTTTGAGCAAGCATCATATAGGCATCCCCAAGGTACCGGGGTATGGGACACTTGGCATCAGTCCGCATAGGCCCACAGTTGGAATCCACATGGAGCTCAGGTGCCAAGGGTATTTGATTCCACTGTGAAGTGCGCGCACGACGGTGCTAAAAGCGCAAAGGAAAGGCGTTATATACGCAATATATGAAAATGATGAAAAGGAAAGGCGTTATATGCGCAATATATATGAATATGATGAAAAGGAAAAAGGAAAAAGGAACAAGGATATGTTGAAGTGACTGTTTATGATTTTGTGCCTAGTTAATACTGTTATATTACTGGTTTTGTTGCCACACTACTGGGATTATTCTCACCCCTTCGGGGCTGCTATTTTTCCAAAATGGCAGGAGGACGTAAAGGCATTTGAAGGAGTGATGTTTTGCTGTTGCTTGCTGATGCATGGATTATCACTGTTGCTGTTTGATTGATTGGATGACTGTAATGATTAATGTTTTGGTACTCTTGGATGACTGTAGACTTTATCATCTTTATTTTATCTTGAACTTTTATGAACAGCGGCTATTTTGGAAAACGTTTGTAAAAGGAATTTTTAAAAGACTTAAATGCTGAAATTTTTACAGTGCACCTTACGGGTGGTGTTTTTATGAGCAAACGAACTCTGATTTACTATTATTTTATATGCACGCGAAGCCCCAAACGTGCTCTTTCTAAATCACTTGAAATATTTTTTATCGTCCAAACAGAAGTGATAAAAATTGTAGAAACGCGTTTCGGATTTGTACTTAGAATAAGAATTTTATTAGCTTATGTGACGTTAAAGACTCTAATTCCGCTTAGCAAACGACTCTCTTGGATGCATACAAGGGAGGGCGTTACACTAATTGGTATCAGAGCAGTTTGGTCCATGGATTTGCTTGTGATTGATTGAATTGATTGTTGATTGTGCTTATCTGCTGATTGACTGTCTAAATGTGCTATAGTTAAGTATATATTAGCTAGGGTAGTTAGATTGTTTAGACCGTTCTGTGATAAGACTCGGATGCATAGTTAACTTGTCCGAATTGAACCCGAGTACCCACTTGGGACTGCTGCCATAAATAACGTGCGGTGAGCCTGATCAACTCATCTCATGATATTATGAGTGCAGAATCATGGCAGGTGGTCGCGGTTCAACTCGGGGAAGGTCTAGCGATGCGGAAGAGGACCTTATCACTACTATTGGGGGACTGGCAACGTTTATCCAGAATATGAGCCAAGAATGGCGCGACCCTAGGCAACATAATCAGAACCCACCCCCACTGCATGACAATGCAGAAGAAATTGCCCGTCGGAGGTTGAAAGACTTCCGCAACTTCCAACCACCTACTTTTGAGGGTGAAGACAACCTTGAGGCTGCAGCGAAATGGCTGCAGATGATCGAGCATATTTTCGAACGCATGGCATGCCCGGAAGCGCAGAAGACCGATTACGCATCGTACCAGCTTATGGGAGAAGCCTTAACATGGTGGACTGGTGCGAGAGCTCTGCTGAGAGCTCAGGACGTTGAACTGACGTGGGCCGTATTCAGACAAGTATTTTTGGATAAGTATTTTCCTAAAGCAATGAGAAGAATGAAGCACACGGAACTGCTATCACTCAGGCAGGTTCTTCAGGACGACACCTGGTAGGGGTCGAGGCAGAGGTCCGCAGTTGCAGGCGCGGCCTGGAAATTTTAAGAGGAGCAATACTGTTGGTCAATCGTCAACTGGACGGCAGGGTGCGACTGTTTGTGCTACATGTGGAAAGAATCACTTTGGAGTTTGTCGCAAGAACAACAATGCATGTTTCAGATGTGGCCAGCAAGGACATTTTGCTTACGAATGCCCCCGGAACGCTAATCCGCAGCCTACGCAAGCACGGGTGTTCGCACTGGATGCGAAAGATGGTAATTTTCAACCTTTCTCTCTCATTTCTTTATTACAAGTTAGAAAAGAGCTCCGCAAGGGAGCAGCAGGGTATCTTTTGTCGATCGAGGCTGAGACCTCGGTTGACAATCAAATTCAGAATGTACCGGTAGTTAGAGAATTCGAGGAGGTATTCCCGGATGAAATACCTCGATTGCCTCCTCATAGGGAAATAGAATTTTCTTTCGAACTTGTTCCTGGAGTTGGACCAATCTCCATTGCCCCGTATCGTATGGCGCCGTTGGAACTTCGCGAGTTGAAAAAGCAGATAGAAGAGCTTTTGGCAAAGGAATTCATCAGACCGAGTACTTCCCCATGGGGTGCTCCAGCCATCTTAATTAAGAAGAAGGACGGAAGTCTACATCTGTGTGTAGATTAACGACAGCTGAACAAAGTTACGGTGAAGAATAAGTATCCGCTACCGAGGATCGACGATTTGATGGACCAGCTGAGAGGAGCCAGAGTCTTTTCCAAGATAGATTTACGATCGGGACACCATCAGATCCGGGTCAAACCGGAGGATATTCCGAAAACAGCTTTTAGGACTCGTTATGGGCACTATGAATATCAGGTGATCCCATTCGGACTTACGAATGCTCCAGCGGTATTCATGGACTACATCTTCCGCCCCTTTCTTAATCAATTCGTTATTATCGACGACATCCTGATTTACTCAGCTAATGAAGAGCTGCATGCGGAACATTTGAGGATCGTCTTGCAAATATTGAAGGAGAAGCAGTTGTACGCAAAGTGGTCGAAGTGCGAGTTTTGGCTTAAAGAGGTCCAGTTTCTGGGCCATGTCATTTCATCAGAAGGTATCGCGGTGGACCCCAGCAAAGTTGAAGCTGTTATGAATTGGGAACGACCCAAGACTGTCACCGAAGTAAGAAGTTTCTTAGGTCTGGCTGGATATTATCGAAGGTTTATCCAGAATTTCTCTCAGATAGTGCAACCTCTTACCCGTCTCACTCGGAAGGACAAGCCTTTTGAGTGGACCGAAGCTTGTGAAGAATGTTTCATGGAACTGAAGAACAGGTTAACAAGTGCTCCCGTACTCACGATTCCGGATCCTACTCGAAAGTTCGAAGTATACTGTGATGCGTCGCTGAAGGGACTTGGATGCGTGTTAATACAGGATCGTATGGCGGTAGCTTATGCATCTCGACAACTTAAGCCTCACGAAGAAAATTATCCTATGCATGATTTGGAGTTAGCAGCTATAGTGTTCGCACTTAAAATCTGGAGGCACCACTTGTATGGTTCGCAGTTTGACGTGTTCAGCGATCATAAGAGTTTGAAGTACTTGTTCGATCAGAAGGAGCTGAATATGCGGCAACAACGGTGGATGGAATTTCTGAAGGACTATGATTTTGAACTTAAATACCACCCAGGAAAGGCAAACGTGGTAGCTGACGCCCTGAGTAGGAAGACACTGCACACTGCAACTCTGATGATGGAAGAATTGAAGTTGTTTGAGGCCTTTCGAGATTTGAACTTATCTGTAGACGAGAGAGGGAATAGCATAAGATTGGGAAATATAAAGGTGGAGAATGAATTGATCAGTAGAATTAAGGAGGCTCAGAAAGATGAAGAGTTAGTCCGTGTTTTGGTTGGCAACCAAGATGTTGTAAAGGATGAGAATGATATTTGGAAATTCCAAGGCCGGTTAGTTGTGCCGAATGAAGAGTTAAAGCAAGAAGTTTTGCAGGAGGCTCACAAGGGTAAGTATGCAGTTCATCCTGGATCCACGAAGATGTACCATGATTTGAAGACCTCGTTTTGGTGGCCGGGTATGAAGCGTGATATTGCTGAGTATGTATCTCGAAGCTTAACTTGTCAGAAGGTGAAGTACGAACATCAGAAACCTTCGAGACTTCTTCAACCTTTGGAGATTCCCGAATGGAAGTGGGACAGTATCGCGATGGATTTTGTAGTTGGACTTCCTCGGACGCGAGAAGGATATGATGCTATCTGGGTGATTGTTGATCGACTAACGAAGTCAGCTCATTTCTTGCGTGTTAGAACCACATATAATACAGAGAGGCTTGCCAGAATTTATCTGCAGGAGATTGTGAAGCTGCACGGAGTTCTTACGAGTATTGTCAGTGATCGTGATCCCAAGTTTACATCTAAGTTCTGGGAATCTTTTCAAAGAGCATTAGGAACCCATTTGAGATTAAGTACTGCTTATCATCCGCAGACCAATGGGCAGACGGAACGCACCATTCAAGCTTTAGAGGACATGTTGCGAGCATGCGTTTTGGAGTTAGGAGGCAGCTGGGATAATTATCTTTCTTTGATTGAGTTTGCTTACAACAACAGTTACCATTCCAGTATTCAGATGGCACCGTACGAAGCTTTGTATGGAAGAAAATGCAGATCCCCTTTATGCTGGACTGAAGTGGGTGAGCGAAGTATGTTAGGACCTGACTTAATTCAAGAAACATCCGAACAGGTAAAGAAGATTCGAGAAAATATGCAGAGGGCTCAGGCCAGACAGAAGAGTTATTATGACAAATGTCATAAGCCCCTATCTTTCGAAGTCGGAGACCATGTATTCTTGAGAATCACTCCTACATCAGGACTCGGAAGGAGAATGGGAGTTAAGAAGTTAAGTCCACGGTACTTAGGACCATATCTGATTATGGACCAGATTGGAGAGTCTGCATACCGTTTGGCTTTACCACCCAATTTGTCAGGAATTCACAATGTATGTCATGTGTCGCAGCTACGGAGGTATCTCTCTGATCCATCTCACGTGTTACAGCCGGAGGAAGTAGAATTAAAGGAAAATCTGACGTATCAAGTGCAACCGTTCCAAATTCTTGAAAGATCCGTCAAGCGACTCCGTTCTAAAGAAATTCCTTTGGTGATAGTATTATGGAACAACAGATCAGCAGCTGAAGCCACTTGGGAGCGCGAGGACGACATTCGGAAACGCTATCCAGAACTGTTTAGCTCTTAAGTAAGTTTATTTTGCGGACAAAATTCCTATTTGGTGGGGAGAGTGTAACATCCCACATAATTAGTAAAATACATAAGTGTTATATAGATGCATGTGTATGTTTGTTGGATTGCGAAATTACATGGCCTTATCCTTGGATGAGACTAAGGTAAGTATTTAAATTAAATCATAGGGGGGTGCTTATGTAGGCATGTGAAATTTATTAAAATCATATGAGTAATTTGAGTGTGTGTTAGAAGGCTTTAGTGTTTATTGGACTTTGGAAGTGGGCTAGTGTGTGTGGACTTGTCACTTTTGGACTTGTGTGTTTGGGTTCTTTGTGTGTGTGGCCATTGGCCCAAGGAGGCTTTTGGGTCAATCATGTTCAGCCCAAGTTGTACCCATTCTTATCTTCCTTAAAGCCTTGTCCATCAAGGTTGTCTTGTGTACCAAGGAACCATCACATGGCCATCTTTTTCCACTCTTTTCATGCGCATAAAAGAGAGTAGAAAGGACTTAGAAAAATCTGCCAACTTTCCTCTTGTTTGACCGCCACATCACCTTGCATGTGCAACCTTTGACTTCAACTTCCTTGCATGAAAGACACATGTACTCCTTAGCACTACTTTGGGCTGCATCCTTCTTCATTTTAGGCGCACATGGAGGTGTCATGGAGCAGATTTTTATGACACCAAATCTGCCTTTGAGTGTTGACTTGGAGAACCACCTTACACCTTCCATCATGAGGCTGAAATGTGCAGATTTTTGCATGCTTTTGGCAGTCCATCATGAACCCAAAACTGTCCTTGCTTACACATGCAGAAAAAGAAGGATTTTGGGCAGATTACATGTGCCTTGTGTGGAGGAAAAATCTGCCAACTCCCTCCCACCTCACCTTGTGCGCATGGTTTGGTTGTTTATGTTTAAAATTCTGACTTAGGTGGGACAACATTCAGATCTGAACCTCCCTCTTTCACCTCCTTGCATGTGCCTAGAGTGTGCAAGAAGCAAGCTCCTTGCTTGTTCAAACCTTGTGTGCAGCCCCACTTCTACAAGCAACCAGAATTTTCATGATGCTTCATCATTGCAACCTTTCCTCACTCTTCCTTTAAGTTATGCGCACAACAAGAGGCCTTCCTCACTTTGCACAAGTGCAGCCAACTCTCCTCTCTTCCCTCATTCTCTAGCCGAACATACAAGCTCTCTTGGAGAAAGAAAGACTAAGCTAACTCACCTTCCCTCACACTCACACAGCCGTGGCTCAAGAACACCAAGCAAGTGCAAGCCTTTCTTCTTCTTTTCCCTCACTGTCCAGCTTTGTTCCTCAACCTTGAAGCTGTCCAAGTTTGTTTCTCCTCACCATTTATGCGCATAGATCATCTCTTAGGAAGTGTGGACTTGTTGTTGGTAGAACTAGAAAGGTGTGGTGTGTGAGCAAGAAGTGTGTGCTTCAAGAGGTAAGCCTAGAACTTAGACCTCTTCATTGTGTGTAACCATGTGTGTGCATGAGATGTCTCCTTGAATATGTTTTATTTTGGATTCTTGATTGAGCATGGTTAAAGTATAAGGATGGAGCTATTTTATGATGATTTGTATGCATAAGTTATGGAATGAAAGTCTCATGGTTATGCTTAAGTTAATGTCACTGTTTTTGTATGAATATGCCACTGTTTCCCTATGAATGTGCCACTGTTTTGAGGATAAAATGCTCACTGTTTCGGTTTGATAAGATCACCTATTTGATGCCATTGTTTTTGCATAAAATGCTCACTATTTTAGTCCATTATGTGCCACTGTTTCTGCATAAAATGCTCACTGTTTTAGTCCATTATGTGCCACTGTTTCTGCATAAAATGCTCACTGTTTTAATGCCACATATGTCACTGTTTTGCACCAAAAACACTCACTGTTTTAGTACTTAATGAGCCACTGTTTTTGCATAAAATAACCATCATCTTGATGTCCAAACACTACCCTTTATGCCACTGTATTGGTGTCTAAATACTCCCATCTTGCCACTGTTTTGATGATCAAGAATCACTATTTATGCCACTGTTTTAATGTCTAAAAATCATGATTTAAATCACTGTTTTGGATGTTCAAATGTATCATTCATGCCACTGTTTTAATGTTCAAAAACCACTCACTTTGCCACTGTTTTTGATGTGCAAATATCACCACTAATGTCACTGTTTAATGATTAAATGTTACCATTCATGCCACTGTTTTGATGCACAAATAACACTACTTATGCCACTGTTTTGAGGTTCAAATGCCATTGATTATGTCACTGTTTTAACATTCAAATGCCACTGTTCTGCCACTGTTTTAAGGTCCAAAATGTCACTGGTTCTGTTTTAAAACGTTCACTGTTCTGCTGTAAGGTGCTACTGTTTTTCTGCTGAAAAATGTCACTGTTTCTGCCCACTGTTTTAAGGGAAACGTCACTGTTTTCGGCTCACTGTTTTAAAGAACAACTCACTGTTTTCTGCTCACTGTTTTATGAACAAACGTCACTGTTTCCTGCTGTAAAACGCTGCTGTATGCTCACTGTTTTCCACTGTAAAACGCTGCTGTATGCTCACTGTTTCTGCTGTAAATCGCCGCTGTAAATGATTGGTTGTAATTGATTTAGGTGCGCTTAAGAAGTGAGATACTTCGCTGCTGTTTGGTATTGTTTAAGACACGCAAGGTAAGTGTCAGGCGATATTACCTAATGTGACTATTGACTACTGGTATAAAATTGTGACATGATGCTCCATATTCCGTAAAAGTATTATGTTCCATTATGATGAAAGGAAACTGCCAAAAATGTGCCGTGATGGCTATATGATTATGAGGTAAAGACGTTATGTGGCAGCATAACGCATATGAAAAGTATATGTGCCGTGATGGCTATATGAAAGGTATATAAGCATGCACCTTACATCATACCGCATTTTTACGCTTTGTGTGTGAAAGCATAGCATGACATGCATGTATCAAGATCATATAGGCCTTTTTAGAATAGTTATGTACAGGACCATGTGTTTGAGCAAGCATCATATAGGCATCCCCAAGGTACCGGGGTATGGGACACTTGGCATCAGTCCGCATAGGCCCACAGTTGGAATCCACATGGAGCTCAGGTGCCAAGGGTATTTGATTCCACTGTGAAGTGCGCGCACGACGGTGCTAAAAGCGCAAAGGAAAGGCGTTATATACGCAATATATGAAAATGATGAAAAGGAAAGGCGTTATATGCGCAATATATATGAATATGATGAAAAGGAAAAAGGAAAAAGGAACAAGGATATGTTGAAGTGACTGTTTATGATTTTGTGCCTAGTTAATACTGTTATATTACTGGTTTTGTTGCCACACTACTTTGATTATTCTCACCCCTTAGGGGCTGCTATTTTTCCAAAATGGCAGGAGGACGTAAAGGCATTTGAAGGAGTGATGTTTTGCTGTTGCTTGCTGATGCATGGATTATCACTGTTGCTGTTTGATTGATTGGATGACTGTAATGATTAATGTTTTGGTACTCTTGGATGACTGTAGACTTTATCATCTTTATTTTATCTTGAACTTTTATGAACAGCGGCTATTTTGGAAAACGTTTGTAAAAGGAATTTTTAAAAGACTTAAGTGCTGAAATTTTTACAGTGCACCTTACGGGAGGTGTTTTTATGAGCAAACGAACTCTGATTTACTATTATTTTATATGCACGCGAAGCCCCAAACGTGCTCTTTCTAAATCACTTGAAATATTTTTTATCGTCCAAACAGAAGTGATAAGAATTGTAGAAACGCGTTTCGGATTTGTACTTAGAATAAGAATTTTATTAGCTTATGTGACGTTAAAGACTCTAATTCCGCTTAGCAAACGACTCTCTTGGATGCATACAAGGGAGGGCGTTACAACTTACCTCTATCCACTTGATCCAGGACCAAGGGCAATCCACTGTTTCACTGTTCCAAGTCTATGTCCACGTACGACAACCTGTACAACCATGCACAGCCGTCAGTTTCAGTCACAATACGTCAAAACGCAAAACTTCAAATTTCCTCCTCTCTCCCCCTAAGGTTCGGCCATAATAGGGTTAATTTAGGTTTTATTTTTCTAAATTTTCTTTCTCATTTTATTTCACTTACTTAGGTTACCCAAAGGCTAGTTCAATCGTCGTTTTACGGTTTTACGACTTTTTCGCAACGTTTTGCGAATTATTACACTTTAGGCACATTTTGCCACTTTCAACACTTATCATTTTTACATTGATTCTTCCAAATGCCAATCACCACACAACCCATCTAATAACTTTTCCATCACACAACACAACACCAAAGTGTTCTAAAACATCCATTTGCTCAATTGTACATAAATGGCCTAATCTTGGTTAGTCCAAACCAAGGATTTCCACTCAATTCCTATGGCCCATATAACACCTCATATATTTAAATGTGTATTTTAATATGATATTGTGAAGATAAAATTGATGGATTAGTGAAAATCCAAGAATTATGGCCAAAATGGGCAAAAAGGGCAAAATGGTAATTGACCAGCCGTGTATTCTGAGGCATAAATACTGAATTAGAGATTTCTTATGACAAAAGTAATGCTGGAAATGGAATCAGGGCGAAAAATTGAGTGAATAGGCAAATTTGGGAAAAATTGATGAATAGTGATTTTTAAGTGTTAAATACTGTGGTGTGAGTGTACCGATAGGTGTGAAATTTTTATCAATATTTTGGGGAAATAAAAATATGTCATGGACTGGAAAAATATGTAGATTAAGAATTTATGATCGGAATTTTTATCGGGATTAAAGTTAGATCGCGTGTGGGACCCGCGGGACCAAAATCCACTTGGCCCCACACCCTCCCCACGCCTTTCTTCCCTTCTTCTTTCTTCTTCTCCCGTGAGTTCCACCATTTCACAACCAAAACACCCATTTCTTCTTCCTTGTGCCATTTCCTCATTTCTCCACCAAATCACTTGATTTTGGTGTTGAAATCTATTGTAAACAACCTTCTAGATCCATTGGTGACACTTCCAAGCCTTGAATCCACCTCCTTGCTGCGTTTTTTTGACCAACTCAGATCCGAACCCTTGGTGTTCTTGGAGTTTTTGGGAGCTTTTGGTCTTCCTTTGGCTTAGTGAAGCCTTGGTGGTGAACATACACTTGATTGTGAGTATATTTGTGGTATCTTTGTGGTTGATTTTGTAGATCTAGGAATTTATGCTCTAAGTCTTTAATTTTAGATGTGTGATGATAGAGAGCCCAAATGGAAAAATGCTATTAGATGAAAAGGCCTTAGAATCATGCTTGTAAGCTAGAAATGCTATGATAATTTTTGGTGAAAAAGTTAGGTTTTTAACTTAGGAAAATTTGAGGAATTTTCATGAAAATTGAGGTTTGGTGTAATTTGGAATTGTTGATTGTTGTAGGGTGCCTCACACGGACGTGATTGTAAAAGGTTGAATTGGAGCATACGTTTGGAAAGGATTTGCTTGTGTTGAGGTAAACCCTTGGAACTTGGGTTTAATCCCTTGTGTGCTCCACCACACCTAGTGGAAGGTTGTGGTTGGATTATGTGTTTATGGCATTGTGTGATTATGTGCTTGTATGCCATATTGCTTGAATTGTGTGAAAATTGTTTGGTCACTGGCCAGTTGACGTGTGATGGGTTTGGACATCCGCTGGTTTCATTCCGTGTGGGAATGCCAGTTGGGTATGCCGTGGGGTCGACTCTGGGAGCGACACCAGGATGAGCCAAACGTGGGACATCCGCCGGATAGGGCTCATGAGGAGTTCCGGTTGGGTTTGCCATGGAGTCTTCTCAACCATGGGAGAGGCGCCAGGATTGTCTCGGGAGTTATATGATGGAGTCCTTGAACATAAATCCAATTGTGGATGTTCTCGGTTTGTCTCCAGTTGGTGGTGATATTGTATTGCATGCATATTATATGATGTTATATTTGCACATTGAGTGAGCCATGGAGTGGAGAAAGCCTCTAGCTCCATTGGTTTACTGAGATATATTTGTATATCTCACCCCGTGTTTGGGGGACCACATTTCAGGGCATTATGAGCCGGGAGGAGCTTCGGGCAAGAAGCCCGCTTAGTGGACTGTGGATTGCTTATGGTGCATGGAGCTTGCATGACATTTTGGAGGAGTTTATGGAGTGCACATAGCATGACATTAGTATTTTGAGACTTAGGTCATGAACATATTGCATGATGTTAGTGCCATGCTTTTGTAGTGTTCATGATTACCTTCTAAGTCTTGCTTACTGTTTATTATTATAACTGCCATGGATAATTGTATATTTTGAGTGAGCATGGGACTTGTCCATTGCCACATTCATTGCATTGGAAGTCTTGGTACTCATGTTGTAAAATGGTCCATATTTGTTGTAAAATGGCCATTATATTGAAGTCTTTGTAAATGATGCATGATTGAATGAAAATGCATGATGGAAGGGCCTAGTGCCTACATTAGAGTATGTTTATGTGTTGAGTGGAGTACTAAGGTGTTAGGGATGGATTACACAACTCTTTTTGGGCTGAAAATGTTGTAATCTGTCACTTTTACTGCATAGTAATCGATTACCCAAGCATGGTAATCGATTACCATGCAACAGGGGACGAAATAAATGCTACTGTCTCCACTGGTAATCGATTACTGAGGCTTGGTAATCGATTACCATGTGAGGTAATCGATTACCCAAGATTGGTAATCGATTACCAGAACAGAGGATGCAAAATTTTAGCTACTGCCTCATTTTTGACAGGTGGTAATTGATTACCACCCACTGGTAATCGATTACCACAGTGTAATTTTCGAAAATTCTGGTTTTTCTAGACTAAAAGAAAGGGGCTTAACTTGGTGGGTAGAACCCCAATTGGTACGTGGTTGGAAACCACGCGTAGCTAACGTAAAGGACTATAACATGGTAAAACGTGAGAGTAAGATGGTGAGTTCAAATGAATTGAATAAAAAGAAAGATTAGTGATGTTAGTAAAATGTATGATTCCGCGAATTGCATTTACAATTATAGTGTTGTTTTAATTGATTACGGAAAAAGTTATTGTTATGAAAAGAAATATGATAAAAGAAAAAAGTTGCCCGTAATTTAATTAACCCAATTACTGTGATTGTAACTGCGCTTAATATCATAATCAATGTTAACAATACCGGTGTACAACGGGCTGTTACATACAACTCACATAATCACTTCCTAACATCATATAATCACACTACAATTCACTATACCACACATTTACACAAAACTCAAAAATTCCATTTCATGCATCAATTTTTTTCTAAGTTAAAAATCCATTTTTTTCGCTTAAAATTTTCATTGCATTTCTAGCATTAATACATCATTCTAAGACATTATCATCTAATAGACATTTTCCATTTGAGCTCTCTAACACCACATATCACAAAATCCCTCTTTAGGGTCAATTATCACAACTCAAAATTTAACCAATGAAATGTTGAAATAACTTACCCAATTGCACGGTATATGGCTCCACCTAAGTATACTCCACCATTGAAGCATGAAGAAGCTTCAAGAACACCAAAAAACTCACAAAACCGAAACTGTAATGGGGCTAGATCTCCTCACACACTCACTTTCAAGGCTAAACAAGGCTACCAATGGATTCAGAAGGTGTTTTCCATCAAGATTCAAGACAAGAATCGTTGAATTCGGTGGAGAAATGGCTAAGTTATGGCCAAAGGAAATTTGCACCAAAAATGGAGGGGAGGGCTGTCATTTGTGCGCATGATGGAGAGAGAAAGGGAGGAGAAAGTGGTGATGAATAGTGACTTGGGGTGTTTTAAGTGATTTTAAGTGGGAACGGGTCCCACGCGATTTAACACTCATCCGAATTTCTCTCCGATTTCACTTTAACGTCCGTAAATTCAAAACTTATTTAGAAATTCTAATTTTTAACATTAACTAATTTCCTTTAATTATACTCACTCAGATGAATCCAGAGCTCTCCGGTTGTTCGGGAAAAACACTGCTTTAAGCTACAGCGCGCGCCGTTGGCACGCTTCCTCAAACTGACTTAATTTCATCAAATATTATCAGAAATCATATTTCTTATTTCTATGGACCATTTAAAATTCATATTTGAAACCTAGAGCTCAAAATTCCACTGGCACGTTTTACGGTGCAATCTGACTGCGGTATTTTTACCCGCTAAAAACACTATTCACTGATTTTTCTGAAACTTGCCTATCCACTCAATTTTTCGTTCTGAATCCATTTCCAGGCTTATTTTTATCATCTGAGACCTCCTGCTCAATTTTTTTACCTTCCTAGGGTTGCGTGTTGGCTAATTACCGTTTTGCCCTTTCTTTGTATTTTGGCCTAATCTTTGGGATTTTCACTAATCCATCACTTAATTTCTCACTTAACACTTTAATTATTTAATTTAGAATTGTGAGGTGTTATAAAATGGGTCTCACGTACTTATATTTATGTATATATAAGAGATAAAATTGTCTCATACATTAATCGTATAATTAATTGGGAGGGTCCCACACATTTATATATATATATATATATATATATATATATATTTGCGTGTGTGTGTAAGAAATAAAATTATCTTATACATTAATCCTATAATTAATTGGAAGGGATCTTCTATTAATGATGATCCTATCCAAACAGCTATTGAGCCCAATATTGCTAAGAGGCCCAAAAATCCACTATAAATAGAGGGTTAAACCACAAAGGTACACACTCTAAACCATTTCACAACCAGGATCAAAAAGGCTACGAAAATTATAGACTCCATTAAAAAAGTGACCAAATTTCCTCTTTTGACCCTTGCTTCCCCGATCCTTCTCGTCAACATCCAAATCATCAAGACTTGTAAAAAGGTTTCTGAAATCTCACCTATTCAGTGCGCAATCACTAGGATCTGCCTTAAGCCAAGTGATTTCTTTTTCTTCTGTTTTATTTGGCTTTCATTATGTGGTTGTTGACTTGCTTCTATATATATATATATATATATATATATATATATATATATATATATATATATATATTTGTTTTCTGTCAATATGTGAATGAGCTAATTATTCTCCAGATTTTTGGTTCTGTTGGGGTTTGGAAATGAATATGGGATTGATTTTCACAGAGTTAAAGTTGTTAACTTTATGGATAGTTTTCTTTCCAGATTGATTGAAAAAATATTTGATTTTTACCCTTGTTTTAATAAAAAATATTTAAAATTTGCAAATATATGATAAAAAATCCAAAGTTCAAATATCACAATTTACATTTTTAGCATAAAAATTATGGGTTTAGTTTTTCTATAGCTGTTATAAAAAGATATATCAACTACAGACACATATATATTCACCAAAATTTGCCGATTTTTTTGAAAATCAAGATCCAATATTAGATTCTGATAAAAAAATGTATATGTGGCGGGCAAAATATTTTTACATCAGCCAGAAATACTTTTGTCATCCCACCACAAAAAAAAACCTTGAGAGTGCATCATCAATATTACGATTTTGGCTTACTTGTCAGATTAGAAAATGGTTATGTTACGTTTTGTTTGTATTTTTTAATGGAAAAAAAAGAGATAACCATCTACACATGAAAATATCTTCTCACCCAAATTATTTTTAAAAAGAGATAACCCCATTCCAAACTGATCAGAGGTAATGTTTTCTATAAGATAATTCCTCCAAACTGTAATCCGAGTCCGAGGGAAATTCTTGTTAAGACAACATAAGGATAATTATGGGGTTTTATGGAAGTCCATCTATCCATGTAAATTTGGTATTATGAGTGATGACTTTGTTTATTTTGTTTTTGTTATAAGGCCAATGATGGTGATTGAGTCATTCTTAAACTGATTTTCTTGGCATTGATGTAGGGTTCACTTCTAGAAGTGTAAACAGGAGTGGCCATGACATCAGCTCAAATAGCACCAACTCATCAGCCTCCATATCTGTCACTTCAAGAAGTGAGGGTGAGATCTTGCAATCTTCCAATTTGAAAAGCTTCAGCTATAGTGAACTAAGAGCAGCCACAAAAAGGGGAGAGGGAGTATCCTCTGAGAAGCCCATCACCCTCTCTGACAAGGAGGAAGATAGTGAGGACAATGAGCCTATTGGCAAAAGGCTGGAGAAAGGAGGAACGTCAAAACCTACTGCTAGGGAGACGTCGCCAAGTAGCTCTGCTACTGAGTCTCTTGACGTTCCATCCCCTCCCCTATCACCAGCTCATTCCTCACCTCCATCAAGAATACAACAACCCTCTCCTATGCAACATAAAGGAAAGGGGATTAAAGAAATAGAAGCAGCACCTGCTGCAGAAGAAACTTGACAAGGGAAAGGTGATTCTTGTTGAATCCCCTAAAAAGAAAAAGCCAATCGTTCCCAGACAGATCAATCTGGGAGGACCACTCTCTTATCCTGTCATCCGTCCTGACATAACTGGGGACGAGGCCCTTGCTAGGGC